>JAYJMI010445508.1:0-15997 GCA_036873855.1 Sarsia tubulosa
TGACAAAAAATGTAGACATAATTCACATTATTTTTTTACTGTTTTTTACTGTTTGAGTTTGATTTTGTTACTTGTGTTTGTTAAAACATTTTGATCTCAATGCCTTGCGGATTTGCAGCCTTTAGGCTTCTCTTGTTTTACTTGAAACGCAATTTTAATATGTTCTGAATAAAAAACATTAACATTAAACTATATATGTAATGTTACTCTCAAAACGAAATTTTCAACGAAACTTCAAAAAAAAAAAGCCGTAGTCACTTTTTTTAGTCGATAAGCGCAGCTCTAGGCCATACTTCTTGCCGCGGCATTTTCCAGCACGGTTTTTCTTTGGTATGGATGGCCGAAACTAGGCTACAATATTTTACAATATTTTCGAATAAAATTGACGGGACTTTTTTCTTCAGTTTTGTCCGTTTTTCGTACTGTTTTTACATTTTCTAGATTGAATATGAAAAGCTTTTGAAAATTGAACTTTAGTGCTTCTTGCAAATTAATCGGACTAATACGAATAATGAAAATAATTAGAAAAAAATGAAAAGAAATTTTCAGAAACTTCAAAAACGGATTATCATAGCGAAGGGTCACCACCTCATTTTACGTGTTTTCAATAACATTCGATAACATAAAATTGAGGACAATTTGATCGAATTAGCTATATTAAACGGAATAACAGATATTAGATCAAAAGCTAGGAGACCAGATAAGTCTTCAGTTTTCAAACTTATTTCTAAACCTTCTGCAAATCATTTTGATGAAGTTTTTGTTTGCAGTTATATCGATAAACTTTTGTTAGAAAAAAACATTTGATGTAAACAGACAACCAAAGGCTTAGCCGATGAATCTACTACGGAGAGTTCTAAAGTTAATGTTAATAAAAATCAAAAAATTTCAGTTGATGAGTTGCTACAGTGAATTCAACTCGTTTAGAGAAATTATAACAACACAATTAGGTAACATTTATGATAATTTTAGTAACCATATGGAATGTTATGTGTTGTGGGACGAAATAAAACTTATCAAACGAAGGGAAACGCCCTGCAAAAATTTCTCGACAAGAATATAATAATATTGTTGTTTAAAAACTTTAATTTACTCTTACAAAAAGAGCTTGATAACAAACAAAAACAAGATTGATAAAATGTTAGAAATTGAAAATAACATTCAAAAATAGGGAAGTCAGAAATAACTTAAAAGACATTACTGTTAATAAACCTAAGAATGGTTATAAAATTAAAGACGCCGTTAACAAAGATAACAATAAAATATCAATTAGTAAACAAATTCGAATAAACATTGTTCTTGTTGGACACTATTTGGTGAAAAGCCTAGGAGAGTGTGGACTTTCCTGCATGAAGCATGACGTGGAAGTCATTGTGAACTCAGACCAGGGTACATTAGCATTGATATGTTAAACGTAATTCAACAGATCGTTTGTAGAAAACCAGATGTAGTAGTCATTCACACTGGAATAAACCACCTTACGCAAGGAGTAAATTCATAGCAAAATAGATCAACGAGGTACAGATTGTTAATACTAAAACGAGTTATATTATGTCTGGTATAATAAATTCTTAAGATATTAATGTCTCCGAGAAAATTATCGAACTTAGCGTCAAGTAGAAAGTTTTATGTATGAAAGTTATATTGATAGTTCAAATATAGGTTGCAAATGCTTGAAGAGAAGCAAAGTACATTGGAATCGGTACGGGTATACTACATTCGGTAGACTTCTGTCAAAGCTACTTAATTATTTTGATAAAAGGTGAATCAAAATTAGACCAATATTTTTCAGACTCTCAATTCTTAATGGCATGACTTTAAGAGATTTTAGTATAAAAAGTGACGAGATTGCTGTCTTAATGAAATCCCATTTACCATATCGAAGGCTTGGAAGTTTAGTTATGTACGTATAAAGTCTGAGTGTATTATTGTTGATTATTGATTATATGCTTATTAAAACCAATAAAACAAAAAAGTTGGAAGATATTGCTAATTTTAAGAAACAGATAAATCTAGGGACAAAATTAAATATAACTATAGCAGAAAATGGAAATATTTTTGATAACGAAAATGAAGTCGCAAATTTATATTGAAAGATATGGAAACGTAGTGGACTCACTGGGGCTATATAGTTATCCTAAAAATAACGAATCATTAGTAAAATATTATTGAAATACAAAAACCACAAGCACTGACAAAGTGGTCACTCACAATTTCGTGTAGCATCTACAATGTATTCATTCTCGTTCAAACAATTATGTACTCCGGATGTCAGAGACATAATTTCAACTCTTGACAAGAAAAATTCTGTTACATAAAAAATACTTCTACACTTACTAAAAGAGAACGAAGAATTAGATCAGCAATTTTCTCAACATATAAATAATTTCCCTGATAGTTAAAAACGTGTGAATGTTACACCAGTTTTTTAAAAAAGAAATCCACTATTAAAATTATCGACCTATAAGAATTCTACCCTTATTATCGAAGCTAATAGAAAAAAATGGTGTTTTATCAAATTTCTGAGTTTATGGAACAATTTTTAAATCCAGTTTTATGTGGGTTTAGAAAAAGGCATAATACACAGCATGCATTACTAAAACTTTTAAGCAGGTGGAAAACATATTTAGCTAATTCTATTTACTATTTTGATGGACTTTTCGTAAGAATATGACTGTCGCATGAGTCGTTTATCAACACATAATATTTTTGAAATAACGCGGCCACATAAAAATGTTTTTTTTTTCTGCTAATGGCGATATTTAATATTCTCGTCTTTAAATTCAAATGAACATGTTAGAGAATTAATAAAAGCATATTAGGTTACGTAGAACAACAATTGTGGAGAAATCTATAAAAAGCTATTTTATTATATTTACACACGTCCTAGTCTTCGTAATGACCCAAGTACCCCTATTTGAAACATTTGAAATAGGAGAAAATCTAATAAGTATCTATCTAATTGACATATAAACTCGGTAAAATATTAGAAAATTCTTGTTGCCCAGTTAGGATCGAAAAGTGAGATCTAGGCCAGAACATTTTTTTTCTCAAGACTTAATAGAGTTATAGGATTAGTTTTTTTGAAAGTTCTTCTTGTAATAAAAATAGGGCCAACAGATGTAAAATATAGCTTAATTAACAGATTTAGTAACGAATGAAAAGACTGACATGATCCATTTCAAAGAATTGTCTATGATATATAATCTTTACAAGATGTTCCAGACTAGATTTTTGTTATTTAAAAATAAAAACGCGGCAGCATTTTTAAAAATATTATGTGGCCACGTTTTTGGTAAGCTTTAATGTGGATCGCGTGTTATACTCTGTCACATCAAATAGAAACGTGGCCGCGTTTTGGGCGTAGTTTTCTGAAAATGGCGGTATTAAATCCAAATCAGCCACGTTAGTATATACCTATTGTAAGACATTAACTGAAATTTCAGAAAATATAACACAATATTTTAAATCCTTGTCAAAAAATAAGCCTAGAAAAAAAGCCTAAACGAAAGTTACAATTTACAATTTTGCATAGGAATTGAACTTAACAATACTTTTTACCCCTCTAAATAGTGGCTCCTCAACAGGCCTAAATACAATATTTTATATTCCCATAACTTTTTTTGTTGTATTCAATGGAGTTAAGACCGAATACGTCCAATTTGATTACATTTTTGGTAAATAACTTGCACAGGAAACTTAACAAAAATGTTATTGTTCAAGATAAGTTTTGCTATGTATAAAACTTTAAAAAGCTTTTTTGTATCAAAAATAAAGAATTTTATGTTTTCAATTTTTTTCAATATCTCAAAATGGCGGATTTGAGACAGCAAATTTTAAATTTTACTGATGTGATCGGGGCATGGCGGGGATCAAATCTAAGAGCCGAGTGTTACTTTAATTTCGTTCTTAATTTGGTTCTTTAAATAAAATGTTGGCCGTTTATCTCAAAACATATTTATTTCGGACGCAATTTGCATTTTTCTTTAAAATGTTGGGAGAAAATAGATATGATCAACCACTTTTTCTCTAAAAACGGCCGAAATAAATATTTTGGGAGATAAACGACCAACATTTGCGTTAAAAGGCTATAAAAAGGACTTAAATAGAGTATTAAATACTTCTGAAGTGTAACCCCCGCCATTTTCCGCTTGAATAAATAATTTCTAAAATTTACTGTTAAACATTCGCCATTTTGAATTCTAAAAATGAAACTCATTGCCGGATTTTTCTATATTTGGACAAATAATGCATTTTGAAAATAAGTACATCAGAAAAGTTATGTAGAACAATTAATCTATGACATCACAGATCGAAACTCTCTACTTTTCGTAACTCTCCTTTTAGCCGCCCTGTCTCCATCTAGGGGGTGAGGGCGTATTCCGCCATGTGACCAATCTTTTCAGAATAAATTCGAAAATATTTATAGAAACACTTAAATACTTTGTGGCTTTCAATATTTATCTATTAGACACATTTTGTGAAGATTCTAGCCCTATTGAAAGATCAGAATATAAATTATGGCTGTTTTATCCAACCATGGTATCAACTTTCCCATATTTTATCTTAAAAATTTAAAAAATTCAATTGGCTATAAATTTTTAAATACTTATTCAGTCTTTCTGAAACTTTTAAAAAATGTTTATTGCATTAATACTATTCGGAAAATCATGTCTTATATTATGGGACATTTTTGTTGATGTTATAACTTTTTATGACGTCATTTTTCGAAATTTCTCATTTTTACGACTTTTAGGACGTCATAAGATAGTCTTCTGTAAAAAATTATTAAAAAGCTTTATAACTAAGAAAGTAAATTTCTTAACCTTCCATTTAGTGAAAAAATAACATTAAAATTTTTATTATATCAAAAGAAATGACATACTTTGTAAGAAAAAAAAAATTAGAAAATCTATAGTCCGGCGTCACATATTATGACGTCATCGAAAAATTGCTGATATCAGCAAAACTTTGTTATAACTGTGCAAAGTTTTATGTTACTAGTATTTAAAGTTTCTGAGATCTCAATCTCCTTAAAGCCCAGTATGAATAGGGTTAAGACATTCAATGTCATTCGAAGTCATTAATTCAATAATTAAAGCCATTTCTACCTTCATTATATTTGAATATAGTAACTTACAAGATTTTGCTAACTTCGAATAGAATAAGTGCTGACGTCGGCAATTTTTAAAGGTTGTGATAGTTTGTGAAAGATACTTTGATTTTACATATACCCTTAAAATTTCACTGTCCAACTATTTTCCCTTCCCAATTTACGAGTGATTGTATACTTTGCCAAATCTCTTGGACTGATGATGATGTCACAGATTTGAGAAATACGGGGTTCATAATTTTACAAAAATGCTTATAAATACTGAACGAATCAAAATTTTAGATGTGAAATAAAAAAATTATCAAATCTAATTTTGTTCTCTCTTTTTACACAACCTTTCTATGCGGAAAATAAAATTTTAGGCTTGTTGATAATCATCATAGTTTATAGACTTATCTGGTTAAGAAACTAAAAAATAACTTATAGTAAACTTTTGTGCAAGCTTAGCCTTTTGTTAGTTATTGTTTAAAGGTGTTACTAATTGCCACAATTGTCTTTTACTCTGCGGAGTACTAAAAAATATAAAGGAATCAATATAAATTTACAAAGGAGATTTTCCCAACAGAATTAAAGCCTGCACAAATTTTATTTTTAAACATAGTTTCAAATTATAGTGTATATATATGCGAGTTTCCTAACCATATATTGTCTAGTAACTTTGTAATCATGTAAAATTATACGGCATTTAGGCCAGTGAAACAGGTTCTAGATTGGGTAGGTAAATTTGACTTATCTGCTTAAGAAACTAAAAAATAACTTATTGTAAACTTTTGTGCAGGCTTAGCCTTTTGTTAGTTATTGTTTAAAGGTGTTACTAACTGCAATAATTGTCTTTTACTCTGCGGAGTACTAAAAAATATAAAGGAATCAATATAAATTAGGAGATTTTTTTCCCAACAGAATTTAAGCCTGCACAAATTTTATTTTTCAACATAGTTTCAAATTATAGTGTATATATATGCGAGTTTCCTGTCTAGTAACTTTGTAATTATGTAAAATTATATGGCATTTAGGCTAGTGAAACAGGTTTTAGATTGGGTAGGTAAATTTACGTTCGAACCCCCCCCCCCCAATTATTTAACGTTTGGAAAAAATCCCCTCTAGAATAGGGTTAATACGACGTCGTCTAAAATTTTTTTGCCTCAGCAAGATAAGTTTGTAATTTTTTTTATTATCATTAATAATATATCTGAGGGAACTTTCATGTTTCTAGTTTTTGAGATATTAGGATGGTTCAGTTAATTTTAATTTACAAAGATATCTGAATGGCGGTAAACTTGGTAAAATAACTGATATGAAAACTATAGTAGAAAAATTTAAATACCTTTAGAGGAATTAAGTTTTGATTTCTCAACCTCTGTTACATTTCCAAGATACATTATTATCAACAGTGATAACAAACATAATATTGAAACAATATAAACTTTTTTAATTTTATTTTTTTCCATAATATTTTGAATACTGCACTAATATAAAAACTGTGCAAAAAATAAGTGTTTGTAAAAATTCTACAGCATACAGTAGTTCAAAAGTCAATTAATATAAATCAATTATTTAAAATCTATGCAACAAAAAATATCGGCCATTATGAATTATTCATAGATAATCATTGATATGCTTCAATATAATATTAAAGTTTTATACGCTTTATTTGTTATTAAAAAACGTTAAGATTCACAAGTTTTGATTTATTTGGGCATTCGTGTTAAAGTAATTAAAACATAAATTGTGAGAGTAGGTAACCACCTCCTAGATAAGATTAAGTTGAAGCTAGAATAATCTGGTCATTTTTTAGTCTAATAACGGGATTAAACATTTTTTGAATGGTATTTTTATGTACGCTGGTTATGTAATAAGGTCTCAGAAAAAAGAACAATCAAACAAAAGATTAATTGAATTTTAAGAAACAAATATCAATACAGCGTAATCAATGACATCTTCGCTATAGTTAATTGCGTTTTTCTGCATGATCGAACCTAAAAAGAAAAACAAGAAAAACATTAACAATAACATTGAAAAACAACACCTGTAATGAAAAGATACATAAAAAACTCAAATAATAAACCTAACTAGCGTAACACTAAAATTGAAAAACGACAACTACAATGGAAAGAACCTAACAAGCGTATGCTTTTGATTACATTACACACACCCTTAATAATCAACCAAAAGACTTACCTCGTAAAACACAGCACGCTTAAACTATTTCAAATAGGCCATTTAAGAACTGATATGTTCCTATAAAAGAAGAAAGTAAAGTTTGTTAAACTTATTCAACAACGTTTAGTACTAGTCTTTCTAAAATTAAAAATAGAGAGGCCAAAAAAAGCATTTTCAAAATGTAGTGAACACAATCATAGTGATGTGACCCATATAATATAGTTATGTCAATTTATCTTAGAACATTTAATTTTTGTACATCTTAAATGATGATTATTTATTTCAGGTAAGAAAAAACTACCATGAAATTACCTTTTATCATTTCTCCGTCGGTAGTGACCATAAGCAGGAATGCAGTATAAGGAGTTAGTAACTCGTCATCCCCATTTGTCTTGTAAATTGTTTTATACCTGATGCGTCTGGCCGTAAAATAACACCTAACTGAGTGATGCTCATTGCGTATCACGCAACAAGGTATTACAGTTTCATAGTTTTTGAACATGAGGTAGAATGATGATGATTCTTTGTATGAATATGTTCAGATATATTGAATGGTGAAAAAAAAAATTTCTAGAAGAAAAACCAGTGTGTAATTATTTAAGTTAATATTTTATGCAGGAATGAAGTTGAAAAAAGAACAGTAGCCTTAGTAGTCTACAGGAGCATGTTAAAATCTAACAATTCTCTAAACTAAGATTTGAAGCTAATTTTCTCTGTGTTTTGTTTTGCCGAAAACTCTAAAATCTTTTTGTTAGATTATAAACGTGCCTCCTTTGTTTGCTTGGAAAAAGCCAGAACTTTATCAAATCTTGTATTTTCATCTTAGAATATTCAAGAAAGATTCCTATTTTCGAGCTTTGGTTAATGTTGGAACTCGCTGGTAGCATGTGTGGTTTTCCTTAAATGAGTAAAAGGTTTTGTATCTTTTAAAAGTCAGGTTTAATTTAATAAATTTTCCGAAATCAACTAGTAACCAGAATAACTTGTTGTACTATATAAAGAGATAAAGAGTATTACTTTTGTATAGTGTTTGCTGTTTTAAAGAAATAACAATAATAAAAAAATTGAAGAATCAAAGTTTTGGTGTATCATAGATTTTAAACATTCAATGAGTCAAAAACTCGTATAAATAAAAAACGAATCTCATAAAACAAGAAAACACTTCTACAGTCACACATGCAGATTTACCGGAAAATATTTTTTTATCGTAGCGAATAATCTTTGCGATTTGGTAAATGAGTATTCATTTTTGCAAAGCTATAAAATGATAACAAGAAACTTAACTCCCGGGGCTTTTGGGGCTCCTCAGTAGAGGGGGCGGGCTGATTCGCCCCTTCTTTATCTCGGTAAATACAATTGGTTGAGAAATAAAATTTTACACAATTGTGGCCCAACTATTAATAAACAAAATGACAGCAAAAAAAATGAAACGATTACAAAAAAATCATTCATGAGCGTTTTAATTAAGATATGAATCTGAAATTTTCACATAAGGTAGATAGTTGTAGTTGAAAAACATATCATTTGGTTTTTAAAAATAATCCCTAGGAAGACTATTTTATGACGTCACCAATTACAAAAAAATTACGAAACATTTTTTGGTGACGACATCAAAAATGATTTTTTTTTTTTTTTTACTTTTTAAGATACATAACGAGATAATAAACACTCTGTGAAAGTTTGATAATGTTTGAGTTAATAATAAAAAAAATTCAGCTTATTTAATTTTTTCCGTTTTCAATGGCTAAAGTGCTGATTTTGAGGGTGTCCTTTGACAAATGGTTCATAATTTTGTCTTAAAAAGACCGATAGGCCTAAAATTTCAGAAAAAATTCCGTAATATATAAGTAATAAAAGACATAAAGCCGCAGGTATATAGCGCGTAAAGTTTTTGAGATAATAAAAAAAACCTGATTGAATCGCCACAAATCTGGGTTTTTTTTATACAATTTTTTTAGTATGTAACCTAGATGCTTGAAGTTTTATGACTTTTAATATTTTATTATTAGGCAAAAAGTGGCACAAAAATAATTCAAAAATAATATGCAGAACACATGATCAGATGAATATGTTGCCAAACCAAAAATACAAAAAAAAATTAATTTTATGGCATAATAACTCTAAAAAAATGACTGACTTTCGGCATAATTTTTTTGAATTTCAAAAAAAAATAATTTCGCCACCCCCCAGTATAATCAACGTCTAAAAAGCCCTTTGAAGGTGAAGGTTAAACCTTCACCTTCACTTTTTTAGGTTGTTTTGCATGGAAGTTGTTCAAACTGACCCCCTTTTTGAACTTCTGGGGTACACAAGCTATGATGATGAAAGTTTGCCAAATTGTAAAACAGCACCAAAAGATCAACTTTCCGAAAACAAATTTGCTTACGTCAAAATATATGTGAAGACATCATCACAAAATGATTTGGAAACAAACGTGGCTTCTTTCAGAGAAACTAGAGAATTATGAGTGAGACCTTCTTAACGCAGATTAATTTGTTGTTTTATATTATTTCAACACTAAAAAGATATATAGATTATCGATATTGGAAGGACGAAAAGTTTGATCCAGACATTTTTATCCCTATAAGGCCCGGGCCATAAATAGGCGTTACCAAATTTCGGAATAGTACTTTTGATGTAAGTTGACCCAAAATAACAAAACTACGTTTGAGGTTTTTAATTTTTTTTTAAGCTATTTGGAAGATAACTCTTGTACACATTTGCGTACTTTAATACGTTAAATTGATATAAATGTTACCAAATATGCAGCAAAATGTTATTTATACCTAATTTTACTAAAAAAAATGCACGCTTTGTTACAAAGAATAAACATTTTTCAGTTTTCAAAAAAGGTTGAAAAAAGTTAAAAAAAACCTTTACGGAAGATTTTTTATCTGCGATAAGGTAAATATACACTAGCATGGACATTCTTTAGGAACATAATATAAAAAGAACAAGATTTGAATTGTTTTTGACCTATGACAGGCCAAAAAATAACAAAAATAAATATGAAATTTCGCAACATGTTTCTACTACGGAAGCGGGAAATTATTCATGTCACGAAGGCCCGGTGTACAGTACACATATGTGTACAAAATACAATTTTTATTGTAAAAACTTTTCAAATTAGAATATTGCTTACACGATGAATGGAGTATATCAATAAAACATTGTTTTAGCAGTATTTATTAAATAAAACAAATATAAACACAAATTTTTTGTTATATAAGCTAAAATACTTATGTGGCTGGAGAAATATTCTTCAAAAAAGTGCAAAAATGAAAATGTTTTGATGGTAATTTCAGGACCAGAAAAAACTTATTTTAAATTTCAGACTTTGCTTGAACCGGAACAAAAATATTTAAGGATAAAACTCAGTTCATATTGAAGTTAAAGATCCGACTTATATTACTGAAATACCTCGGAAATGGAATATATCTTGGTTTTAAATAGTTTCCGGAAAGTTGAAGCTGCAATCATAAAGTGCAAAATACAATGACCTTTTTCACTTAAGGATTCTTGAAAGTAAGACCACACACTATTTTAAATTACTACAACCTTCTAAAATATATCCTGAATAAAGAAATCCGATAAACTCCCTATATGTAGAGTAAAACTTTATTTTTCATGGTTGCTTTTTTCCCTGATTTTTGTAGCAGACTAGGGTAGAAGTTTATGAAAAGTGTTTTAAAAACAAAAATAAATGCCCCCTTTATTGTCATGAGTTAATTATAATACAGCCATAAGGTATTGCAATAGGGAATAAAGAAAATATTGCTAGATAACAACTCTTTAGTAGTTTTAATAGAGATGACAAACGAAGTTCTCAATATTTTAGCATGCAAAATATGAAACTTTTTTATACAATATATTTTCATTTTCTAGATTAAAAATATACGACGGGTGTAAAGAAATAGATTTTAGTATGTTTTCAAGTCGATTTTTCATAAATTGTAAATAAAACATTATAGTGTCAAAGGCAATAAAAAACTTAATTCAAATTCCTGTCATTTAATTTTTGCATTATTGTTTTTATGACCCAATATATTTTTCTAAAAACGTAAACAAACCATACTCAATCAAGTATTGCGGCGATAAAATTGTATAAAGTAGATAATGCGTATAATAAGGGTATCTCTAAAGTTTTGTTACATCCCATATAGAAAGCTACATTAGTAAAAAAAAATGTAGCAAAGAAAAAAACATTATTCTAAAGTTTATAGTCCTCTTTCGACATTCTTTTTTTTTTTTTTTACAATTTATTACAGTATTTGCACACATTTACATTTGGTTTTTTTCAAAGACCTGCAATTTTGAAGTCATGACTTTTTCAAGTTTCGTCTCATACCTTTTAACTACCCTAGCTGACGCTATCCTATGTTTACTATTCTTCTATCTCGCTGACTTCTCTGCCGCAAGCGGCTGAATTTTTGCAATTAATCTAATTATTATTTAGATAGTTAAGAAATAATTAATTGAAGATAAACAAAAATAAAAATATCATCCTTAAAATTTTAAGATAGCATTCATTAACTAATTTCGTAGTTTGTGTCAGGCATTAGAGCAAAATAATTTAATCACTCCATACTAACTCTTTACTAACTCTAACCATTAGTATGGATTTTTAAATGGTTACTTTATCCGTTAGTTTTTAAAAAATATAAAATTTTACCAATGTCAGCTTGATTTTTGATGATGGCAGCAATTTTGTAAGTGTTTTTTGAAGACAATCATAAAATCGGAACCAGATGCCTGAAAATGATAAATAACCCCTCATTTAAAAGGTATTAAGTTGTACATTAAGATGTTGTGTCAGTGGCTGGCCCTACACCTATCCAAGTTGATGACGTCAGGAGTTTTTAACATATTTTTTTAAAATATAAGAAAAATAAGGTCATATGACGTCATGATGACGTCATATCGATTTTTTGAAAGGATAAATGTTCAGAGAGTTTATTTCTATAATATAAAGCTACATTAAAGTTTAGGTGCAGTTTAATATAGTCAAACTGTTTTTACCAACAAAATAAAATGTTGTTGTTTTTCTTGAAAAAGGGTAATTTTCACTAAAAATTAGGATAAAAAACACGGAAAAAAAATCGGATCGGACAAAAAATTAAAAACCGACAAAAAACGGGCTTTTCTTTGAAGTAAATCTCAAATCAATAGAAAAGACGTAGTTAAACGGGTGTAATTAGATATAAATTGATTTAGGAAAATCAAATCAAAACAAAATGATAGCCGTTCGATGTTTGGAAGCTTTTGGATTTGACTATTTTGTTTGTCAACCAATTGGTAGTGGAAAATTAGTAGTTATTCAGACGCTTCCGTTTTATATTTATTCAAAAGGAGTTGTACGAAGTTCATCTGTTCATCATTAGTATATTTGTGAAAATGTCAGTTCAAAGTGATATCTCCCTTAGTAAGTTTCATGAAAGAACAGGAACTTTTTTCTTACAAGCAACAAATACGCTGAACCTCCATCATTATGAAAGCACAAATAAGGAAATGTTAAGAAGTAAGTGAAAGCTATGTTGTGAAGTTGTACGACTGTTTTATTGGAGTTATAGCCTACTGTCTAGCTGACTCCTTTTAGTTTTTTTGCTATTTACAGCTCAGTTTCGACTGTTTTCACAGTTTCATATATCTACCTGGACAAAATTTTCTGTTAAAAAGTGTTATAAAAATTAAAAAATGCTCATTTTTTATTATTACTTAACTAAGTTGTCGGTTTCGTCCAAGTAAGCTGTTCCTGTAGCAGTACTTGGTGTTCTTGGTAAATTGTCTAGAAAACTACTGGAAGCACTTGGATGATAAGTGTCTTCCTCCATCATATCAGAACAACGTGGTTGTGGATAAATGGAATAAAATATGGAATTACTTCGTTTTTAGTATAAAAGTATAAATGTAGAAATTGTACAAAAATAAAGATATAATATAAATATATAAGTGTTTTGAAATGTTTTTCCTGATTGGTTTATTTCTGATTCATGTTTATTTCTAATTTTTCAATTTACTTCTCATTTTGCCGCTGATAAAAATGGCGGATTCTTTTTGTGTTCGACCCCCGTCCCAATTTAAAGAATTAAAAAATGAAAAATGAATATGATCCAGTACAGCTTTTTCTTGTCGAATTTTTCCTATTTTTTTTCTCTCGCCTTCCTTTTTTCGAAATTCGACTAAAACTAGTCTAGAAATAACTTGAGTTTTTCAGGAATTTCGGATGTAGGTGTAAGTTATCGAAAATAATAAAAATAAAATTAACGATGGCGTCAATACTTTTGCTCTTCCTTTAAAATATTGCTTTAATTACCTACTTTGATACATATCATATATTGTATATAGTCTGCAAGCAATAAGTAATAGTAAATAAATATGCATTTTATTTAATTATTATTTTTTTATTTTATTTATAGTCTCACTCAAAAAAAATTGCCCGAAACGCTCATATGCACTATAAACATAATTAGGAACTAGATCTTGTTTACTTGATCTACTTTAAAGATGGAAAGTAATACGAAAGAAACCTTCGCGTTTGTCGTGAATTTTGAAGAATTCGCTAAAGTTTGAACCAGCGAAAGTTTATTTTACATTTTTAGAACATTTTTAAATAATTAGAAAAGCTTTTTTCTAAAGAAACTACTGCGTTTACTCTTAACTTCCGTTTCAAATCATGAAAGTTAATTCTCGCAAAAAAAATGTCAACAGAGGCAATTGGAGGTTTTTTTACTCGATAAAATATTTTCTGCATTACTTTCATCGTTTAAAGTAAAGATATTTATTTCCCTTTACAATGACGTCATTACATTCTTGGAAAAAATAGCATTTATTTTCCATATGTGTTCACACATGTTTGATATTTTCTCTCCTATAATTTACTTTCCAAAGGACCCAATTTTAGAGAGGCTAAGCCTACTAACCTTCCAAGTTCTGTCAAGGAGTGTACTTTAAAAATGATTTCTAAATGAAGATTCTTTAAATTACTGGATTGATGCTATTACGAACGAGGCAAAATATAAGATAAAGAAGTTGGAAAAGTCCAACAAGTTTCAAAAGAAAAATCAAACTTTATTAACCCTATTACGGATGGGTGATTTTATGGACGTTAAATGGATGGAGGGGGAAGCTTCTATCCCTCCCCCCCCTATACTAACTCATGAACCAAAATAGCTATGAGTCTGATTTGTTGCATGGTTACTTCTAATATCCTTTAGTTTCTAAAATATAAAAAAGTGTCTATCCTCAGCCTTATTATTGCTTATGTCAGCACTTTTGTCAGAATTTTTTGGAAAGGTATTAGAATGTGCTTTACAATGATATATCATATGATTGCCTTCCCGCTATTAAAATTGATGACGCAGCAGTTTTTATGCAATTTTTTCAAGAATCTTTGTATAATAACGACATGTGACGTCATGATGACGTCATGATGTTTTTTTGAAAAAAAAATGTTCAGAATGTTTATTTCTATATTATAACGCTACTTACATATTTTGGTGCTCTTTACTATACTCAAACTATTTTTATCAATAAAACAAAATTTTCACGTTTTTCCTGAAAAAAGGCAATTTTCACTAAAAATTGGGCTTAAAAATAATCTAGCAACCTAAATATAGCTCGAAACAACTTGAAACTTTCAGGAATTATAGATGTAGTGGACTGTGATTGAAAACAACTAGAAAACAATTAAAATTGATAAAGTCTGCACTTTTATAAGCAGATTTATGTTATTTTTGCAAATTTTGACGTCACATGACATATTTACGACATTATGACGTCAAATAAAAAAAATATATTTTAAAGCATTTGTGTTTCGATGGTTCTCATTGTGGCAAAACATTTTGGTATTTCTATATTTAGAAATCGATTTATTGATGAAAACGTAAAGACTAAGACTCGTTAAAAAGGGCTGTCAAATATCTAATAACGGAATGTAATTTCTCTGTTGGAAATTAGAACACACAATATAAAGCTTCCCGATACCAGGTTTATAGATGATTTGTGTAATATCAATGATGGTGGCGAGTTTGGTAGATCATATAAGTCTATTTACCCTAAAGAACTGGAACTTAAAGTTGAGCACAGTGGTACTCATGCTACATTTTTAGAACTTGGTATAACTATCCGGAAAGGTTTATTTATCCATAAACTTTACGATAAACTTGATAACTTTCCTTTTCATATTGTTCGCATGCCTTGCCTATCAAGCAACCTACCATCGAACATTTTCTATGCATTTGAACATTTTATCTATCTTGTCTGAATTTCTAAGAAGAGCACGTGCTACACTAAAATTAAATGATTTTATATCCAAGTCTAAAAGTCTTTATAAAAAAAGGTTAATCAAGGAAGAGATAATAAAATGATTCTTCGTCAACTTGCAAAAGCATACAATAGACATTTTGACTACTTTAAGACCTACACATGCACTTTAACCAAACTTAAAGTTTATGTCTCTGAAACACCATAAATTTATTACGTCCAAAGTATTTTTGTTTCTTCCCAGTGGGCAAAGATACGTCCCGAGAACGTCCCCATTCAACGTCCTGGGAACGTTGTATGAAGGTCCTAGATGAACATCCTGCGGACGTCCGGAAATGGCGTCCTGAGGACGTTGTATGGTGACCTTTAAAGGACGTCCTAAAATGGTCCTAAGAACGTCCTCCGAACGTTGTACTATGATCCAAAAAAATATTGTTAGAAATTTTATTACCTTTATAATGC
>JAYJMI010446619.1:0-15971 GCA_036873855.1 Sarsia tubulosa
TGGTATTCAGTATCTTATTGAAAAGGGTTTTAATTTGAAGTAAAACACTTTCTCTAGCCATTTTAATAAATTCTGAAATAATATTGTCTAGCCCTGGAGCTTTTCCTGTTTTCAAAGATACTCTATGTATCAACATAGGTTATATATTAAAAGAATTAAAACAAAAGCAAACCTCAGTTGGTGAATTCGTTATTAAATTATTTATTATTATTAATTTTCAAAAAAGTATTATTCTTGTAAAACCAAGATATAGATGAGGAGTTTCAGAAACCTATAGATCTTCATATGCACTTTTACATTAGCTTTAATGCGGAATCCACTGTTTATTAGTGCGGAATACACTTAAAATAATCTATAATTCATAAAGCAATCAAATAAATTTGCATTTTTTCTAGTTATAGCTAAAAATATGTAGACCTTTAGGCTACTTTCTTGTACCAAGAATGCTGTCATAAATGAAAATAAGCAGTTAGAGTTATTAGCTACATTAAACTTAAATCTTCTCAAAAGAAATACGAAATTCACTAAGGGGGGTAAAACATTACAAAGAAAGTTATAATATAATTATGTATTACCATATTTGGCAAAATTGTGAATTGTGAATTGTGAATTGTGAAATATTAAAATTTGTGTAATGAACCTTGAAAAGGCTTGCAGTACAAAGCATAAGAAACATATTGAGTCGTAAATATGTGGTGTTAATTTTGTTTCTTTCCATCTTTAGCATAAAAATAACAATTTGATATTTACTATACAAAGATGAACAATTTATGTATATGTTCCAATATTCACATAAGTAGTTAGTTTGATAAAACTAAATTCATCTTATATAAGCAACTATATATCTTTACTCGTTCCCAGTACTACAAACCTTGATATATTTTAATGTATATTTAAAATATGTAAGAGGTGCTGGGATCGTATTTGTTATTTATCTAATTAAAAAGGTGACGTAATTATATTACCGGCTAAAAAAATGGGAGATTGATAATTAGATTTATAAGCAATAACAGTGACTGCAAATATTGTGTAATCTTATTTGACGAAGTCTTTTTACTACTTTTATCTGACGAAAAAATAAAAAAAAGTATCAAGAAGGCAAATCCTATCTGTTTCAGACATTATCAATCTTTAAGATATACAATACAAATGTACAAGTAAATGTTGGGATTTTGCACATTTTTACATTTGTTTAAGTTCACTCATTTTTTACGCAAAAAATTAACTCTGAGAAAACATTTAGACAAAAAGAGGCACACAAAAAAAAGCAAGTCAAGCAAAAAAACCAAAAAAAACGCAAGAAAAAATTCAAATTAAATACACATCAATGGATTCAAATACCTTTTAGATTAAAAACAACAGCAAAGTTTGCTAAATGGTTGCATTGACAATGGACAGTACTTTTGTTGGTTACATCAGTTCTATTGCATCCATCTGTCGACCATGCACCGAACTCTAAATTTAGGTTAAGGCTTTAATAAGCAAGGACTGTCAGCAATTGATTTCAATGTTTAAGACGTCTTCATATAAACATGTTGTAAATGTAGTTTATTGTAAGCAGAGAAGTAAGAACAATAAATAATAAAACTATGAAGTAAAATTACCTTCTTTCCAAAATGAACATTGCCGATTTTCCACTTCATTCGACAAAGTTTGAAAAGAAAGTTCAATCGAAGATTTCAAATCTTTCATAGTTGCATTGTATACAGTTGTTGATAAAATATAACTATCGATATTTTGTAGTTTCGCAGCAGTAGCATTACGTTGAACAAAAAACGAATCATCTTTATAAACATAGGAGTAGAGTTTTCTTTCAGTTAGACTCCTGGTTTGAATTGTCTTTTTGATATTTTAATCATTGCTGTGGATGCTAACTTCTGCGGTTCAATTTCAGATTTCGAAGTTTTCACATAGATTTTGTCATTTTTTTCATATGTAGTTATATAAATATCTGTTTTGTTATCTGAAATAATTGTAGTTCCAAGAGCAATATTTTTACCAAAGAATTCAACTGTTTGGTTTTCTCTAAAGCCACCTGCGGCAATTTTATTTAGGAGAACTAGTACGTTAGGCTGCGATTTTGATTTTTTACGTATTTTTTTGTTTACATTCACAAGAAGGTCGATAGCTTCTAATAATGTTATTCTGACCTAAAAAATAATTCAGGAAAAACATATTAAGGAAAATACATGGTTAAATTCATATAAGTCGAAATAGTGAAAACACAGCAATTTTGTAAATAAATAAATATAATTATTGCACAAAAAACAAAAATATCTACTACCTTTGAGTTTACATTACTTGTTTTCAAAACATTTCCAATAACGCTGATAGCATTATCAACATCTTCTTCTTGTTGGATTTTAGTTGCATTCTCCTTCAGTGCATTTCGTAATTCTAATGACACTACATCGATGTTGGCTTTTGTAATATTTACCTGTAATAATATTTTAAGACAAACTTGTATAAAAAACTTTAACAAATGGTATGCAATTTTCCAGTAAAGATTTGAAAACAAAAAAATATTGTAAGTACAAATACAACCTTTACTTAAAACTACAACTGTAATTTTAACTGATACCTTAATTAGGTTCTGCAGCTGATTCGAGATGTTTTTTGCATTACAGTCACCTAAATTAATTGACCAAAATGGTTGTTTGTTCTTTTCCATTAGGCACTTTCCATAGACATTACCTCCTCCGTATTTGCATGGTAATTTAAATGAATTGTATAACATTATTGTTCCTGATTGATATTCTCCAAGATAGTCTTTTTGACCAAATAAGATATTAAGACAATGACCTAAAACGTTAAATGTTTTCAATTGACGAGTTAGATTAGCTTCAAAAATTATCTCAAGCGAAGAGAGTTGGAGGAGAGAGAGCACCCTTGCAACTTTTGATTGTTAATTTCCCAGTAAATACAAATGTTATAAACTTGAGACTTTTCATGAATTGTTTTAAAATGGATCCCATGGATAAGAAGACCAAAAAGGCTCATGGCTAATAGGGTTAATTACTCGTAAAAGAAATCAAGCAATGCAAGCTTGGCTACAATAAAATGGACATTTTCTACTCATCACACATGTAGTTTTTATTGAGGACTATTGATATTAAAGTCTTATGCACGTACTTCCAAAATGTGGGCTATTTCTTTCACTGCCTATTTTTTTTAGGTAAATTAAAAGTCATATCAAACTTTAACATCTGGAGAATTTTCAAGTAGTAGATCCAAAGAGAACTGCTTTTGTTAGACTAAGAAATCGCTAGTACATAGTGTCGCCAACACATATTGCTTAAGAAACCCAAACTTTAAAGTGCTACTGTAGGTTTATTTCTAAGATCAATAAGAAAAATTGACCTTATTGTTTCCTTGTATCTTCTACTTTTTAGTCGTGACATAATTATAAATAGGTGGTATTTAAGTGCATAAACAACTTTAAAAGTTTTAATTGGTTTTCAGACCAAACCACAGCCAATATAAAGTCCACGACGTATGTTATTATAATGATTATTTATATCTTAGGGGTAGTAATTATTTTCGCGAAAAGGCAATTTTAGAAAATTTCGCGAGTAATGTATTTCGCGAATGAGCGCTAACTGAAATATAATTTTGTCTTTGTTTTCATTTTTACTAACGTTTTAAACATTGGCTAGTTTTAACCATGTTAAACTTACATTCAGCGCCTTTTAAGTCAAATTTTTCAGCATTTCTCAAATTTTTCAAAATTTTCTCAAAATTTATTTTCGCGAATGGGCAAATTATAAAAGTTTCGGGGATACTCATTGTCGCGAAATCGTTAAAAGTTCGCGAAAATCAAAGAAGTTTATATCTTGCAAAAATTACTAACCCTAAAGTACTTGTTAATTGGTGTACATTTAAAATATACTATAAATTAAAATATAGTTGAAAGTATAATTTGATAGCATGATATTTGGGATATACTAAATCACGATTTACGAGTTGCGTGTCGTGAATTCAGTTTTAAAAGTACAACTTCAAGTTACTTAGGAAAAAAATGAACAGCTGCTGAAGCTTCTTGAAATTCTTAAATGTTATTGTTTTTTTATAAATTTCACTTTTTTACCATTTTAAATTAATTGAAGAAAATGTTACTCATAACTTGCAACTCCTAATATAAGTTTTCAACTCGTAACTGGCAACTCGTAGAATATGAGTTACTCGTGACTCAAAATAACAACCCGTAAATCGTGAAACAAAAATCCACTGACCTTGATTGCATAAAACACTTACTATGCAGTTGCTTGAAGTTGAAACCATAGGAAGACCAAAGATCTTTCGAGTTTAAGTAAAGTCTAAAGTCTTTTTTGTAGTAGTAGTCTATAAAATAACCTGGCATATTACTTGATTCAATTTTATAGTAATCACTTTTATTGATAATGAACGATGCATCTCCTTTAAACGTTTTATTGCCGTCATTTTTATCAAAATATAAAAGTCCATCTCGATGTCGCATATATCGTTCAGTGTTAATAACCTTTATTGATACTGTGTTAGGTTCTAAATCCAGACCTATAAAGTTATGAAAGTTTTGCTTTATTTCTCATTTAACTTCACTAATTAACTTCAATGAATGATTATAATCATTGTTTTACTTACATTGCATACTTCATTTACGTTGTTTAACTACAAATGCTACTGCTACATACCTATAAAAACTAACGAATCTAGGAGACGACTAAAGATTTTATCCGTCTAAAGATTTTAGATTAGCCATTTACAAATAATAAGTTATGCAAGGAATAATCACCATTCTATAGACTATTCTAGCTTTACAACACAAGAACGATTTTATCAAAGCTAATATACTGCATATAAGCATATTCAAAAAGAACATCGTTAAATGCGTTGTACTAATTACTTATTGTATCTTGATGCAGTGCCTAATTGTAAAAAATTATTTTATTCAACGTTGAACAAATGTTTAGGCTAAATAGGCATACTCTATTAACCAGAACAAGACCCAGACTTGGACCTAGTGAAAAAACAGACCCTAATTTGCGGACCCTGAGAAAAACCGGATTCTACATTTTAAGGACCAGATATAAACATGTCATCGGACGTTTTCGAATGTTCAAATACAAATTGATTATACTTAACGCAGAAAATTTTATAAAGTCATCTGTGAACTGTTTATCAAAAGCGTGAATTTTTCAAACAAATTACATTGGAAAAATGCATTAAACCTTTATGAATAAACGATGTTGAACTAAAGAAATAAAATAGATTGAAAAACTATTTTAGCAAGGTCAAATAAACCTATTCTATAAATGTATCAAGCAAACGATATTTTTTTATTCCCTTTTTGAAGAAATGGCTTAGCCGGTTACTTATAAAGAATGATCCGGGTATTTTCAATAATTCAAAATAATCGTGTATTTATATAATTCCTAAAACATTGCCTCACATAGGAACTGAATGAATGCTTAATGCTATAATACATTATATCTTGCAGGATGAAGTGCCTTAGAAATTATCGGTGTTCAAAGTTCAAAGAAGCGACAATTTTATATAGAACACGGAGGGAAGGAGGGGTTTGGAAACTCTCAAGAACACATTACTACACATAGGGGCAAAAGTACCTACGTAACTTTACAAACATAACTCATACATTAAATCTATAAGAGCAGGATATTATTTTGGAGAAAATAAAACTTTAAAATAAAACGATATAATATTTTAAAAAAAAAGATGAAACAAAAATTGTATCACATCTTTAGATTATGAGGGTCCGTTGTTTCTCAGGGTCCGACTTAAGGGTCCGGATCTAGGTCCGGGTCCAGTTAATAGAGTATCCCGTGTTAACTATTCTGCCAAAAGTTCTTATCATTCAATTGAACCGTTTTGGTTTGTAGATATCGAACCAGTTAGATCATTAATCCTGTATAGAAAACTTAGAACTATTATGGTGTGCCTGAGTGACCGAAAGCGTTTCCCCGGAAAGGCAGCTATTCCCAAGTTTGGCGGAATATCTTAGGTTTGAATCCTGCTCGAAGCACTAAATTTAGAGTTTCACCCTGAATAAATTAAAATATCGATGTGGATCCCCAAGGGTAGCTGGTGTTTGGTAATTTATCACCGGTACAATTCAGAAATAACTTTAAATTGGTGTTCTTAACCTTAAAGAGACTGGGCTTTCAGAATGTAGAATCGTCTGGGGGATCGATGCGCCACCCCCTCTTGATAAATCGAGAAATACGTGCATCAATATTTTTAAGGGGGTTAGTTTGGCTGGCAATAAATACAATTTTGAAAAAAGTATTTTGATGACGTCAGTATTTTTTTGATGACGTCATTTTTAGCGACAAAAATAACCAAAAATCATGTATTTCACAAAATTTTCATTCCAAAGAGTTACAAAAAACTTTTTTGAATGAAAATTTTACTAAAGGCAGATAATTAATAGTTATTTAACATATCTTCCGGTTTTTTCAAAATTCATACCAGATGACCCTTTTCTGACGTCATAAAAATGACTAGAAACGAAAAATGACGTCAAAAGTGTCACGTGATTTTCTAAAAAGAAATTGTAGATGAGACTCATCAAATAAACATTTTGTAAAAGTTTTATTAAGGTTGGATCAATAATAAAAATGTTATAGCGAATTCAATTTTTTTTTATTTGCAATGGTAAAAATGCTGATTATGCTACCATGGCTTACAAAAACGCAAATAATTTTTGTTCTGTAAAGTCAATAGCCCTAAAATTTAATGAAAACATGTGTAATAGGTATATAAACAAAATCAAAAAATATAGGGGATAACACAAGAACTTTTCAAATTATTAGAAAAAAATCGTAGGGGGGTGGGGGCGATTCTTTTCATAATCAAATTGTATGCCCGAAATTATATATAAAAAAGGATATCAAAATCTTTTAAAATAAAGATTTATTTTTTTATTTTACAAATTGAATGCAGAATTTCTAATCATTATCAAACTGAGCTTAGAGAATGACGAGAATTTTCGATATTACTATAAGTTTTAATGAATACCTTCAACAAGTTCAAGTGATCGTAAACCAAGTATTAAATATGCCTCATGGAACTTATTCTCGCCAATGCTAAATTTGGTGTAATGATCAAGAGTTATCTGAAAGATTCCTAAAACAAAAGTTATGAAATTAAGAAGAATCTTTATAAAAATATCATGAATGAAACGTGATTAAGGCAACTGAAAGTACTACAAATATGCTACGATTTTAGAAGACATCAGAATCATGAACCTACAGTTATTAGGTATTGAACTTCCAATTATTATGGTTAACTGTTGCTTATGTGTACTCACTGGACACGTGACGACTCAATACCTAATAACTGTAGGTTCATGATTCTGATGTCTTCTAAAATCGTAGCATATTTGTAATACTTTCAGTTGCCTTAAAAACGTTTCATTCATGATATTTTTATAAAGATTCTTTTATAGACGTGCATTGTACGTTCAAAAAGCGTACGTTATCCGTTCTGAACGTACAATAGACGTTTATATCATGCCTTGTATTCAATATACCAAAAAACGTATCAATTTAAAATAAAATATCTAGATGGAATGATAGCAAAGCATTTTTTACGAAACTAAGTGTATTGATATTGATTTCCTCTCAGTGAAATTCAAATTACTAATCATCACTTAGTAAATTATAGAAAAATAAAAAGAAGTAATTATAAATCAAAGACTCTTTAAAGTATATGAAAATAATGTTCCATTATGACGACATTATGACAACTAAATAAGTCAACTAATTTTACTATAAAATGAAGCATGTGTTTGCACCAACAGCGACAGTAATGAAAACTTTGAGCGTTTTTACGTCAGTACTAGGCGTTTTCCAATAATTCTATTGGTAATTTTAAAAAATTGTCTTTTGAATTGTTACTTTTTATGCCTAGTTGATTATATTATCAAAGATACATACTCTTCAAAATTAATTTCCATAAGCTTAATATATAGAGACAGAGCGTATATTCATGAATGCATAGAGTTTACATTTTACTTCTCCTTAGTACCAAAAAGTTAACAATAGATCAGAATGGTATATCGTTGATTTAATATCAATCATAATCATTTATTTGTTTATTTAATGTGATTTGTATTATTTTTATTCGAAATTTTAAAAATGGAAATCAATTTTTTTTACTATAAAATTTTTTTTTGTTTAAAATGTTAAGCACAACGCAAATGCAAAAAACTAATCACCGATATTTACCATGGGGAAGGGAGATACAAAGTACCAGTACAACTTTTATTTGTTCTTTTTTTATTTAAGGTGATTTGCATTGTTTTCTTAGAAATCTTAAACTAAGAAAGGGAATAAGACATTTTAAAATCATATTAGATCATATTAGGTCAACTTAGCTTAACATAAGAAAAGCTGCCTACCGATATGTGCCAGAGGGGAGGGGGATACAAAGTATGCATACAACTTTTGGTTGTTCCATTTTCAGTAAATATTAATGTTGTAAACTAAAATTTATTATGTTTGCAGAATTTGGATCAATAAAATCAACTGAATGGACACTTTGTCACATAGAACACTAAAGTACTTTATGTAAAAATGTAAAGTAAAAATGATGTATTAGTTTAACAGAACTTAAATTCTCTTTTTTGATTAAGAAGATGGGAATGTATTAACTTACCATTCTTTGGACAGCGGATCGTTTTAGGGTTAGGATAACTTGGAATAAACTCACTTCCATTCGAATTGCATAACTTTACAGTATCTTTTTTATAGAACATAAAACAGTTTGTGTTTCCCCATGTTTTTGTGGGAGGGTAAAAACTGGCAATTGTACAGTTTGTATCCTTGTTACATATTGCCAAGCATTCATTCGCAGATGCTGCAAATAATCTTTTGTCATTCGGACAATAAGTTTTAAAATTCGAGCTAAAGTAACATCGATTAAAAGCAAATCCACCTTAAAAAGAAAATACAATAGTTAAATGACAAAAAATTGATATATAGTTAATATTTGGTACAAAGTATAAAAACTTTAATGAGAATAAAAATTGTTAGGAAGGTTCACAGAAAAACTTCCTTAAAAAGTAAGAAGAACAATTATTGATATCATTTAAAAACTCGCAATACTCCGTATAATATTATTCTTCGATTATTCTTGTGTGTATTCGAGCCTTTAGCCTTTTTTAATCTATCAATACGGGTCTGGTCTTTTTTACACTAGATTGTCTTTTAATTGCCCTGCTTTTGGCCAGTCAAAATTCGTACCGTGGAGCTGTAGAGTCTGTCACTGTAAAGTATTGGCTTTGTTCTCGTTTTCTATGAGTTTATATCTAACTTATAAAAATGAAATAAAAATTGTTGAAGATGTATTATAAATTATAACAAGTACTTAACTTGAAAGACGAGTCATGTTTTGGATATTGTAATTATAGTATGATATATGAATATTTACCCCTTTAACCGTAGTTCTGACTTAGGATACACATTTTCCCCTCTTGATATATCAAGAATTACTTAGATTTAAACATTGAAGCTTTGTAGACATTCATTCTTATTATCATATACTTATGTATAACAAAAATCGAAACGTTAGTGGAATTGTAGCAATGCCATTAGTAAGATTTTTTTGTTAGTAAGTTTTTTTTGGTGTATGATACAATGATTATTTTTTTAGATTAAGAAACTTGCAGAAATGTGTATGGTATCGACGATGACGTTATTTGGTTGCGCCTTTATATTTCTTAATTGCCTGATTTAGTTGCTACAAATGACCGGTCATTGCTTGGATTACTTTTCATGTGGTATTTTGTTAGAATGCTATATTTGATACTATAGCTAATGTGATCAGTAAACAGTTCCAGTTATTGAAGATCTAATTTTTTGTATGCTAACTCCTAATATCTGTTAGTTTCTAATGAGATTGTATCACATGACTTTAACAGAGACCATAATATATTTTTACTTTATATGACCTTACAAAATTTTAGGGACATATGCCAAACTTTAAAGAAGTTTTTGGGGTATTGTATTTCCAGTCCACATAAAACGTTCTTCCAAAATACCTTACACAAAATAGAGTTAACCCTGAACGGTCTAACCAACTGAGCCAACCTCCCGATATCTACTTAAGTAACTCATATCACATTAAGCAAATACTGTACGTGTCACAACTGACAGGTCGAATGCCTCTTTATTCAGATTTTTGCACGAAGGGGAAGGGCAGCCGTGTAGAAATGTAGTGAAGTTGGATTCGAACTACCAGTTGTGACTAGCTCTGTATTAGCTTTAATGTCATAATATATAAAAGTCATGGGTTCTCGTGGGTTCGTACTCGTAGGTTCGTACCCCAATTCGGCTATAATTGATGCATTTCCCCTAATATAAAATATACGAATTGACTTTATTTTATAGGTCGTTTTAACTAAATTCTACGCCCGTGTAAAAAGGGGTCTGGAATAAAAGTCCTGTTGTAAACAAAATTTTCCCAACGTTAGAAAGTTAATATTATTAGCAAGGTGTTTTTATCTTTTACCTTTTTTTACTTACTCCAAATAAGCAATTTGCATGTTGAAATATGCGATGATACTAAAGCAAGTTGATAGTCCCACTTTTATCGTTGTTTATATCAAAATCATGCAGACAGTAACAAATAACTATGGAGTTATATTATCAAATCCGAGATTAAAACTATTAATCAATTCACGTCGAAAGTTCGACCAAAACGAAATGTTTGATTACATTATTTCGTCCAGAATTCTTAGCTTTCTTTCTGATTTGTTTTAAAAATTTCGATGACGAAGCAAAGAAAACGAGAAACAATCATTTTGATTGGTTTAAACTTTGGTCGAAAACTTTTCTACGAAAAAATTGATAAATAGCTTAAAATAGCTGAAAAAGAAAAAGAAAAAACTTATTGCTCGTCAGGAATATTTTTTTTATAAACTTTCCATATCGGAAATTAAGAAATTTTGAGTTATACCAAAACGAATATAATACTACCTTGAATAGTTATAAATAACAGTAACTTCTAATTGCTTTTGATTGAGTAATTATTGGTGTTTTCATTTCATGATTGATATTATTTATAATTTTATTTTATTCCATTCTGATATAAATATGTGAGAATAAAAAGAGGCATCTTAGGCATCTATGACTGCGACGAAAACTAGAAAGTCGTCTCAAACAAAAGTAACAACTTTCTGTACACCAATTCAACATCGTTAACTTTAGCAACCTAATTAATTCTGTCCCCCCTAAACTATTTTTATTTTACTTGTTCATCAAATTGCCATAGGAAATATTTAATGACTTGTTTATTGTTATAGAATATTTTTATAAAAAAGACTCGGAATAGTTTAGGGTACGGGTTGCTAATATTTCTATTTATAGTATCATGTTGAATTGGTGTATTACAAAAACTTAATTACCTTTGGAAATTATTAGTACTCATTAAAACTCATTCACGTTCTCAAGACAACTTCAAATCACTACTTTAACTTTTTTCATCACAACGGGTAAAGAAAGATAATATTTTAAAAAAGCTATAGAAGAATGTCCATCAATACAAACATTTTCAAATTTGGTGTTACTATTGTTCTAGTTTTCGTCGCAGTCGTAGATTTTTGAGGTGTCTATTGTTAATAACTCAACGTCAAAAGCAATACAATTTAACACTTTCTTCGTCAAAAATATGAAAATGTCACTGGCTAAAAATAAAAGGCTACTGTTTCTTCGGAATATCAAAGAGTTATACTAGGCTTAGTTAAGTTATCATAACTATTTGGGAATATAATAAAACATATATATACTTGTACTCAAAGTTGCTTTAAAAGTATTTAGTTACCTGTAGTGTATAATGTGATTAAAATAAACAACACCATAACTTCAAAACACTTCATCTTGTAATAAATGTTTGATCTAAAAGTAAAACAATATTAGTAGGGGCACATTAGGAGTAGAACTACATAGTAATATTAGAGGTATTTACTGAGTACTATGGTGAGGCAAAGCGTTTTGATTTTTTTGACGGAAAAATTTACTGAACGACTAAACTAGTATACCGTAAAGTTAAACTACAAAGCGATATTTAAAAAAGGTGATAACAACTTTTTAATTGCAGAGCACAAATCATTGGATAGAATTGCAATTATTTGGTATTTTTTTACCTCAAATAACTTTCTTAAAATGTCAAAAAGAAAGATCTTAACATTCAAAAGGGTAGTTAACATTCAAAAGAGTATTTAAGAACACTAAGTTCTCAAAGTTTGCATGTCACGTGGTAGTTTTGACGTGATACACGCGCATATGAATTATTAAAAAATATGCAGACCTTGCAATCATTTTTGTTTATGTGAAAATTTTAACAACTTATTTGAAACAAAGCAATAAATATAATCCCTTGACAACTATACAAAATATTAAAATACATTTGAACTCATGTAATTCGAACTCCTATAATTCGAAAAATCATTTAAATCGAACAGATTCTGCGGTCCCTTCAGAACTTACTTTTAAACCCTTAAACCCTATAATTCGAAAACTCATGTAATTTGAACGAATTTTGAGACCCCTAGAAGATTCGAATTACATGAGTTCAACTGTATTCATAACGTTCGAATGTATTAACATAAAGATTTGGTTGAATGACTTTATCAACAATAATATACACGTGTCGGCACCAAACGTTTTGTAATGTTTGTTTCTTTATCTATTTAAAAATAATTAAGCAATTATAATACTAGTAATTTTTGGTTTGTAGACTGATTATATTTAACATTTAAGCATAGTGCACATACAAGTAAATAATTACTTAATGCATAAGTACAATTTTAATTACTAAAAAGTTCATTCATTTCTTTTTAATTTTTTATTATCTCAGAAACTATATAAGTTGAAATATTCATCAAGATATGTTGTTTAAACATGTTTCTGTAGGTATAGGTAATAAGAGTTTTTCAAAAACTGAGGCTGAGGCTAACTCCAATTTTCTCTGTTCTTATAAAAAAGATTAGAGTGTAAAAGCAAGAAAAACTTAATTAGAAGGAATTAGGATAGCCTTTGACTCTTCACCTTCTGCTTACTATAGTTGTTAATAAAGTCACTAAGAGAATATGCTGCGAAGATATTGCAAATTCATAAAAAGTTTAGCTGTAAATCAAACTTGAACATAAGGGAATTAACTGGATTTCTCAATATCTAGCCAATGTTTTTTAACGGAATTTTAAATATGTATTTGTTTTGGGGTACAGAACTCGACCCAGCCTATAATATTACGAGTAAATAATAAATAAGAATAAGATTTGACTACTAAAAGTTGTCGTCAATGCTTAAAAGTATAATCGAAATTATTACTTTTGCATGAATTATCGACAAGCTTTGTTTTAAAGTAATTACACAAATAGATAGATTCATTAAGGTTAACAATAGACGATGTTGTTCCTTTTAATTAAAACAGAACAAAATTTCTTTACATTAATTTCCCTTTAATAGAAAATACGTAGATAGTATAAAATATATGTCTTTATCATCTGTTTTTCAAATCTTCACTTTAAAAATCATGAAAATTTATTTACGCGAAACATTTCTGACATAATTGCGTATCCGATCGAATGCGCAAGCAAAAATGTCATCAGAGTTAGAAAAACTACTATCTATTTTCTCCAAACATTGGAAAAATCTGAAAAAAGTTGGTTCTTTCTAAAATTAAACAAGCAATAGAAAACATTAATATATCTCACACATATAACACAAAGAACACAAAGAACACAAATTATTTATATTCTTTTACATATATGGTTTAAAATTTGGTAGTTAAGCAAACCAAAAAATGAAACACTTTCCGGCAGATTAAATTTAACATTCTAATTTAAACAAATACAGCTTGAAATAAAAAGATAATAAGATAAATACATATAATATTATTTGTTGCCCAACACAAGCTAATTTATTAAAACATAGACTTACTTTTACCAGTTCAAATAAATAAATAAAATCTTTTTTTTTCCTTTTATAAAGGAAAAAAAATGCTTATTCTTAATTGTGGTCGAAAGCGATAATATTTACAAATCTTTCACAACAAGCCAATATAAATTTATTCAAGGACCATAAATGCATTCACATTACTGTGTGAAGTTTTTCCTTGGCATTTGAAAGTAGGTTCTGAAAAAAACTTTTCTCTTATTACGAAATATAAGGTTTCACAGTTTAAAGAATAATATTATTATTTGATTTGGTTAATTGGGTTATACATTATGTGTACATATTATACATATATTATATTAAGCTTATGTGACTGTTTTAATGACTTTGTTATTAATGCCACTTATTGCTGTATTTTATTGCTCCGATGAACAACTTTTATTTCTTTATAGATTGACTTTCCGCAATATGAAAAGATAACTGGTTTTACAAAAATAAAGTATAGCTTCATATAAAGGAAATTATTTAAATTGCTATGGACAGTTGTAACTAAATATAAAAATATAAACGCCTTTACTGTTTTTAAGTTTTTCCATATTTAGAATCTGCAGAGAAGTGTGTATACAGATAGAGAGCCATCATTGTAATTCTATTGTATAGAGCTCGTAACAAATTACCGTCAAGTTAAACTACAAATTGTAAAGTAATAAGTGATAACAACTTTTTAATTACGAAGCACTCACATTGATTAGCTAGAACTAAAATTATTTCTTATTTTTTAACCCGAAATAACTTTCTTGAAAAACCATGTGAAGATTTCAAACAAAGTCAAAATGAAAGATAATATCAAGTGTTATTTCCAGTTTTTACTACAATTTTACTAAGCAACTTGAACTTGTGTTATCTTGGTATAGACAAAGTTTGAATATTTCTTAATATTTCGCTCTTTCTTTGATATTCTTCAAATATACAAGCAAGCTCAATAACAACAAGGGTTAAACAGCCAGTGGATCCCCGGTAACTTTAGTTTTTAGTTAAGTTTAACCAGAGTTTTTATCTAAATTTATCCTTATCATCTGCCTTATTATCCAGAACACAAACAAAATATTTTCGGAATAACGACACTTATGCCAGTTTGAAGCCTTCATTTAGTTCTAACCTTTTGCAAAAAATGATAAAAAAATAATGAAGTGATTTTGAGATATTTTGAACAATGTTGCTATTTGGGCCAATTTTGACCTTTTGACCCTAATTTTAGGAAAATAACAATTTTTGTGAAAAATCGGGCCATATCACTTTTTATCATATTCTGATTCTTTAACTTCATGCAAAAAATCAGAAAAAACTAATGAGCTGTTTTTGAGGAAACATGAAACGGTCGGACGGACATACGTACTGACAGACAGACCTGAATTTATAGAATCCCTTCGACAAAGACGGGGATCCAACAATAGAAAAGTTGTTCTTTACAGTAGTTATTTATAGAAATAATCAAAGTTATATATTTCTAAAAGTCAAAACAAGTATCTTTAAAATCATTTTTTATCATTTTATGATGATAATTTATTACAAGCTTTATGAACAAAAGCACCTAATATTCAAAAGAGTAAGTTACCAATACCAAATTATAAGATACAAATATAAAATATGTAGATCTTAAAAAGGATATGTCTCTATTTGTATTTTCAGCTCTCTGGAACATTTCTGTTCTTTAAAATAATGGAAATAGCGGTAAATTTTATAAAAGCAGAAACATATTTATTACACTTTATAATCAAGAAAAGTTTATGATAAGGAATATGCTTTTGTTACTATCCGCGTTGAAAGACATTTATATATTCTTTTGAGAGTTTACATATTTCGTTCAAGATACTTGTTTTTAACCTTATTTAATACCTCTTATATTTTATAGAGTTTATGGTAACAAAAGGTTTCAACTAAAAAAAGTAATTTAAAACTACCTCATGGAATAAAAGTAATTTATTTTAATGCTAAAATAATTAATGTAAGGAAGGTTAACACTCGCAGTTACTACACGGCCCTACGTTCGAAATCCGAAAACTTCGAACCAGGTGG
>JAYJMI010447730.1:0-15958 GCA_036873855.1 Sarsia tubulosa
CTAAATGAAACCAGAATTCTCAGCTATCGATGGAAATCTATTATTTGCCTTTTATTCATTCCCAGACACCTCTGCCCTCCCTCCCAATCAATGTTGCGTGAATCGAACAAAGTTGCATGTCCCGACATTAAACAGTAAACAACATTGGTTGGGGGTGCGGGTTTTGATGATTGAATTATAATTTTGAAATGAGATGTTTTGTCTACTTTATTTTTGTCCGGGATTGTATATTTTTAACCTTTGTATTTTTATACTTTTAGGTAAAAATTTTGTACCCGCATTCTTTCACAGATCGGCTTTCTGGACAACGCTCTTGTGGACTCTCCTGATTGGCCCGCTATAATTTAGAACACACATTATACTGTGTCTTATTTTGCATAATTATGACGTCACATGCTATATGAGTTTCATCGGGAAATCACAAAAAAAACCTGTAAATCAAATATTTAGGCCATACATAATGTCATGTAATATTGTGAAGCCTAGATCAAGATAGGAATAGTAAAAAGGGATTTCTTTTCATCCAGTTGATATATTGAAAATGTATTTAGGCAAATGATATGCTTTACAGATGTTTTCAGTGAGTCAACTATTAGCATTATATTAACCTTTGAAGTTGTCGTAAGACTTAAATGTTCGTCGTAACTAATAATTTTTCATTAAAATAGTCTATGTTTTTAAACAATTAACTAAATGTATAAAAAAACATGGCATTCCTTCATAATATTTTCATGCTATAAGTTTTATTCCAGTCGTTAAAAAATAATGAAAATTTGTTAGAAGCTTATTGTTTGACGAGGAATCTGAATATTATACCAAAATGATAGATCATTACATTAAAGAAGAACTTGTGCCAGATCATTATGTTAATGAAGAATTTGTGGCAGTATTCGTAACTACTGATACTTTAGACTTAAATAAGTTCATAAGCATTAACATTATATTGTAGATTCTACCAAAACCAAACAACTTCGTTAGTTTAGAGGATAGTTTAGTGTGACCCATCTTTAAAGTTTTCGAATTATTTGAAATTTGTTAAATAATAGGTAAAAAAAGCAGTTGAGCTTTTTTAAAAAATTAGAAAATAATTTTCGTGTTGATCGTTTCGTGTTGATGCTGGAGTTAAAATCGCCTCTCTCTTACTACCCATACCTACAGAAGCATGTTTAAACATCATATCTTGATGAGTTATTTTCCATGGTGATAAAATAAAATATTTCAACTTCTATAGTTTCTGAGATAATAAAAAAGTTAAGAGAAAATTGAGGCTCGTGTTCTTAGAAAATTGTTCTTACAATGAGGTATTTACCAAATGAGATGTTTACCAAAAATAAAAAACTCATATTTAAGACTATCCAAAGAAGGGTTCACTTTAATCAGCTCTGCCCAATCTGTGTTTTTTTAACGCCTTAGAAAAACACAGAGGGTGGTGCTTATTAAAGTGGAAACCTTCTTTGGATAGTCTAAAATGAGTTTCTTATTTTTGTTAAAAAACTCAAATATACAAAAGAAAGCAGACTAAAGTCTAAATAAACAAGAAAAACTAGTTTTTTTTAAAACCAGTATACACTCTATTTACTGAGTAAGAACAATTTTCTAAGAACACGAGCCTCAATTTTCTCTTAACTTTTTTATTATCTCAGAAATTTTAGAAGTTGAAATATTTTTTTTTATCACCATTGAAAATAACTCATCAAGATATGATGTTTAAACATGTTTCTGTAGGCATGGGTAGTAAGAGAGAGACGATTTTAACTCCAGGTGAGGGGGGGGGGAGGAAATCTCCGGCAACCCCTTGATTTGAGGGGTTATCAAAACTTCTTGATATAACTTGTTAGGGTACAAAAGCTTTAGAGTCAGTATAATTGCTCAAATTAGGGGGTTTCAAATCTTTCAAGTTACAAGTACTGTAAAAAACACCAAATTAGGCAAAAAGCCTTAAAAACATAAAATTTTAAAAATTAAACTAGTGCATACTTTTTTTTTAGTTAAATCAGTTCATCACAAAAAAGTAAAATAGGAATGTAGAAATCTTAATGTTGTATGATCAATAGTTTCCACTAAAAAATAAATTATTGTATATTTTTAAAATTCAATCAGTTCATCACAAAAAAGTAAAAAAGGGTGGTAAAAGTCTTAAAGTTATATGAATAATATGTTTGCATAATAGATGTGTCCTAAAAACGAGATAAGTCCGAAAAATATTGGAAATTTAGATTTGATTTTAGAGTATATTTTTAAAATTAAATCAGTTCATCTTAAAAAAGTTAATTCATGAATTAGGAATGTAGAATTTATAAATTTATAGCTATGATCAATAGTTTACACTCTGATTTGCCTCAAAGATGAGCGCTAGGCCTAAATAAAAGTGAAATAATCCCCGAAAATAAATCTAACTTTGTCAGCTGTCTTTTTGTTCAAACACTTTTCATCATAAAAAAGCATAATGGTAAACAGGAATATAAAAGTCTTAAAGTTTCATATTTAGTCAATAGTTTACACATTGTAATACTTCAAAGATGAGTGTAAAAAGAGTGAATAAGCCGCAAACTCGTTCCCAGAGTAGATTTTCGCTAAATTATTCTGGGAACGAGGTTGGATAAGTTGAGGAAAAATACTGAAATTTGAAATTTTAGGACTTAATTTTCGGTCAAAAGTAAATTGCTATAGTTTATTTGCGACCGTTCTTTCAAGTTGAAATATTGTTGTATTATTTGACCGAACTTAGCAAAATAGTCACACTGGATCATTCTAAGTTTATATAATGGTTAGGGATATGAAAACTCGATGGAATTTGTTCGTAGGGAATGAAACCTTTTTTGAATGTTTTATGGGGTTATGAAATTTTTTTTAAAAATGAAAAAATTCCTCCGCCTTCCCACCCGGAGTTAAAAGTGTCTACTCCTTAAGAGTTTTTCAGAAACTGACTACAAAAATAAGAACAGCGAGGCTCGACCCCAATTTACCCTGTTCTTATAAAATATTATGTTTTATTTTTACTACACTTATATGCATTACGGCATTGTAAATAAAAACAAAGTTCGAAATACTAAATAAAAATAAAGTTCGAAAATATTTATTTCTAATGTTTTTTATAAGAAATTCTACATTTAAAGCATAAAACAGTGGTATTGAAACTGATATATTATTTTTTGATTAACCATTTCAAATTACTCTTTATATTACTAGTAATATATATTAACTAGCCTATGATATAGACCCTTACGAAAAACGTGTTTTTCTAGGGTCTATGAACATTCGCACAATATTTATTTCTAAGCTGTTTCAGAATTTACGAAACAGCATGCATGTTTCTCATTGGTTCTTATTATCAAAACAAACATATTCGGTAAAATACACTAATTTCTCAAATAGCTTTTCGTGCGAATGTGCATAGTCCTATGTATTAACTAGCTATATATTTACACTTTATTGCCTATATACTACTGTAACTTATTGGCTTTGGTTTTAACAGGTTTAATAAATGAATGTCGAATTTAAAAACCTGACCCGGACCTCTTCATCGGACCTCTAAAAAGCAAGACCCAAATATAAACCGGACCCTATATTTTATTTTTGTATTTTAAAGACCAGAAAAATCATTCAACTAACATATTGTAATATCTTATTTTCCTTACCTTACTTTATATACTTAACATACATAATTTACTGGACAAACTTTATTTGTTTTACATACTTTATCTACGTACTTAATTAACTTAACATACTCTATCGACTTATAATACATTATCTACTTAATGTATTTTATCTACTTTATATGCTATATCTACTTAACTATATATATCTCAAGTTGCGCCAGTGTTCCTGAGACGTTAGTCTGCACTGGAATCTCCTGAAGAAGGCCTGTAATAGGTCGAAATATGAATGTGGGTTCCTTGAAATCCTATTGTCCGCTTGAGTGGTGTAATGGTGTCGATCCGCAACACCTGCTTCGGCGACCGCGGTTCGAACCCCTCTTGCATCACGAGGACAGTAGGAAACCTTGGAATCTGGATTACTTCATCATCATATCGCACCCGTATAAAATATACTTTATATACTATTTATGTACTTGATTTACTTCATACTTTTTTTACTTGACTTACTTGAAATACTTTATCTTACTTTTCGTCTGCTTTATCTCATTCTTTACGTATTTTCTGTTATTATAATTTGTTTTATTATTGAATGATATGAAGAAGATAAAATATGTGTAATAGATAAAGTATCTAAAGTAGATAAAGTATATGCAGTAGTAGATAATAAAGTAGATGTTAAGTAGATGAAGTACATAGAGGTTGCTTATTATTGTCTCCGTTAAACTACCTCAGACTCCTTGACTCCTTTTTCTTATGTATGTCTTTTCTGGTCTTTAAATTACAAAAATAAAATACAGGATCCGATTTTTCTTAGGGTCCGTTTTTCAGAGATGAATGCCTTATCATGGAGGTACATTCAATACAAATTGTTTATATAAGCATAATGATATAAGTAACTGATACAGCAATCTAGTAAAAATGACTAAGAGTAAAAGTCGATAATTAGATAAATTAGGCGATTTGTATAAGTTTGAGCCGAATAAGGAAGATATTTTTATTTTTCAATAATCTTTCATAAGTTAGTATCATTTATTTCTTTATAGTCACAATAAAGTATTATTCAAGCAACTCTTCGCTTGATTTTGGGCTGCTCTTCCAATTGAGTGTCTCAGTAACTATTTTGCGAATAGGGACCACAATGGAAATCTGGCCCCCACTCTGAATAGGTTACACTTTTTTTACTGAGTAAGAACATTATATAAGAACACGATTTGCCACATTTGTCGTTAAAAATGATAAAACATCGTAAGAACAAGCTAAGACTGGAGCCAAAAATGATAAAATTAAGAACAAAGCAAAGAACAACCACTCATTTTATTTGTAATAGATAGTACTAACTGTTAATATACGATTTGAGCCCAAAGAACCAATAATTTTCGGCGTCAGTATTTTTTGCACTAAAAACTAAAAATTACCACTTTGTGGCGTCATACGATTTTTTTATTTTTTTATTTTTTTATCTACCATATTTGAAAATTTGAAGAAGATTGCATTTATCTAACAAAACTTATGATAATTTACTGTTTTTACTTTTTTTAACTAAAAAGTGGTGAAAATAACACCCACTCTGACAAAAACGCTATAACTTTACAAGTTTTCAGTAATTTGGACCAAAACTTTCAGGAAATGTGTATAAATAGTATACATTAAAAGTCATAAAATATTTGGGGTGTACACCATTAGATAAAAAGGTTATCAGAATATTTACATACCCGCGGGCCCGTTGTCCCCCCCCCCCTAACCTTTGTAAGGTTAAGAGATTAAAGGTACATCACCGCAAAATTTGTTAATAGCCTAATAGAAATATCATACCGGCTTTAGTAAAACCTGAAAATATCTTTCCACAATTTTTTTTGTTCTCTAGTTATGGCTCAACAAAGTCCTATGACATTAAAGAGATCACGTGACTATTTTAATTTGTCTAAAGCAACTGTTCACGTATTCCAATGACAATGAAATTTGGTAATCAAAGTTGCTTGACCAAGACAAGTCCAACTACATTTGGTTGGTAATTGTACCACGTGACATTAAAGAGATCACGTGACTACTTTAATTCCAAACTCGCAAGCCAGCACAATTTATACAAGAGCTATAAATAGAGCTTCTTCTCCTAGAAAAGTGCTGGTTTACGAGTTTGCTTTAATTCGTCTACTGCAACTGTTCACGTAATCCAATGACAATGAAATTTTGTTATGACCAAGAGAAGTCCAACTACATTTGGTTGGTAATCGTACCACGTGGCATTAAAAGGATTTCGTGACTATTTTAATTTGTCTAGAGCAACCGTTCACGTAATCAAATGACAATGACACTTGATAATTAAAGTTGTTTGATCAAGACAAGTTCAACTATTTTGGTTGGAATTATACCACGTGACATGTGCAATGACAACTGTCACCCAATGACAAAATCGTAAATCTTTAATCAACGTAGTTGGTTCTTGTTATAATTTATAAAGTATGCTCAAATATGCTCAAATGTAGGATTTGCAGATCTCATAACTTTTGAATGATATTGAATTTTTCGATGGGGTTTTCAGTTCCTGTCCTAAAATTAGTTTATTTTTCATACAAAAGAATGTAAAAAATCGCGGTAGTGTACCTTTAAAGCTACGTAGTTATATGGAAAGAAACTTTCGCTGAATTAGTGTTCGCTATTCTACACCTTCATAAAATTTTAAAATTTCTTTGTAATTTCAAGCTAAATTTCGCGAATAAGTACATTGCCCCTGATTATGTGAAAACTAAAGTGTTTACTTGCTTACATTGATAAAAATATTGGAAAAGTTTTAATTCATGAAAGTTGCCATATAGTTTTTTAATTTGCATACCTCATGAAATATTTATAAAACAAATTTACTTTTTCGATTGAAAAATATTATTTAAAAGTATTTTTGACCTATTCTAACCATCTTATGACGTCAAGTTCTTATGGCGTATCCTTGGAAATCGATGTTTACTATTTTCTGTGTATCTCTCTTTTGGAAAATAATATAGCTAACAAAACAAAAAAGAATGATTCGACAAACATGATTTTTATAAATTTCTTCGTGATATTGCTATTGAATGGTTGTTTTGAAATTACTTGTTATATTCTACGTCGACCTTGCAACCTCTTTGGTAACTTTTCAATTCAACAAAACAAATACATGAACACATCGGTTATCTTAAATATTAGTAACATCGAATATGATGATTGTATTATACGTTGCATACTAACAACAAACTGCACGAGTATAAATCATGAAACGAGCACAAAATTTTGTGAACTTTTAGATCAGTATTTAGGTATAGCAGGCAATAGAAGTGGATGGAATTTTTATACAACTAGTTATTTGGATCCACTGAATGTAAGTTGAATTTACATGTTGGTTAAATAAGGATGAGTTATTTAGACATAAGGATAATTCTGTGCCACGAGCTTTCACTCATTTTAAAAACATCTCAATTTAACAATTTTACAAACAATTTAAAAACATCTGTAAAATGTCCTTCCTTATCAACCTCGTTTCCAAAATATATTTTTGCAAGAGGTGAAGGCAAAGAAATTAGATGCTAATCTTCTTTGGGAACGAGGTTGCTTATTTCTTATAAAAATAAATTTTTAAAAATTTTGCGACAGTTAAATTATTTCAGATATTTCCATGTCGTAATCAAGAAACCTTTGTTGCGACTATCGACTATATTTCAAAGAACGAGTTATGATGTAGCCTTTCAGTAGGGCGCTATATAGCAAAGCAGTTAAAGGGCGCTATGTAGCAAAGCAGTTAAAGGGCGCTATATAGCAAAGCAGTTAAAGGGCGCTATATAGCAAAACAATAAGGGGCTATGTAAAAAAAGTACTAACTTAAATGACATTTTGTTATGTTATTATTACTGTACAGAAACAAAGCTAGGAACAGTAAAAAACAAATAATCATGAAATAACCTATGATGTGTCTTGACTAGTAATGATATTTCGAACTACACCATAACTAAATATGTTTCTTTAAAGAGGGGTAAGATCTGATGTAATGCATTGCGTGTGCTCATAAGATTCGTTAGCTAGAATTTCAATATTAGATTAGCTTTGCGTAAAAATAAAACAAAATTTAGCAATTTCAGATGCAATGCATTGCATCGGATATTAGCTTTTTACTAATTCTTTAACATTTCCATTCCTGAATTCCATAACTTTCCATAACAAATTGAACAGGACTAGATTATCTTTTAACAGTTCAACTTAAGACATGTCCCTGGCATAAAAATAACTTTTTAATCTATGTTTTTTTTATATCTTAGATTGGCAGTTACTGTGTTGCGAATAAACCATGTGGGATAACTCAGAGATGTATGGATGCTTGTATACCTCAAAAATATCAATGCATACAGCGTGAGAACTATAATACTTTTTTAAAAAATATTGGTATAAATCAGCATGTATAAGCTAAAACTGTATTATTCATTTAACGAGAAATATCATAACTCAGCCGTAACCCAACGCTGAAAAAGATGAAAATACTTTTGTTTATAAAAACTTGTCTTTCCTGTTTTAAATGTTTTTTTGAAAGTTAGACGAGTGTAATCTAGCCTAAGCGTAAGGAAACAATCTAAGAAATTTGATGATAAATAGTTGTTAATATATATTTAAAAAACAGCTTAAAACTAATATTCTCCGATATCGATCATCGACTATCGACCATCAACCATCAACCATATTTTCCGAAATTCCAAAATCGGTTTAGTTGTTCTTCGTCATAAATAAATACGTTTAGTTTAGTATAAGTTAAGTATCTAGATTTCCATTCCAAATTATTTTTATTTAATTATTTTAGTTCCAAATATAGCACCTGGTAGTATAGCAACAATATCGTCCGTACTTTCTGGTTGGAACGCATATGCAAGCAACTGTATTGATAGTAACCATGGAGATGTGCATGGCCACTTTTGTCATACAAATCTTGAGACCTACCCATGGTTTAGACTTGATATTAGAAGATCTTATCGTATTGCTGTTATAAGAATTTCAACGAGAACTGGTATTTTATGGAGAATTAGAAATTTCAATATATTTATTGGTAATTCCGTGACATCATCGAAAAATGATTTATTCGTTAGGACAAATCAACCATATCGAACAACAACGTATAAAAACTTTGATAAAATATTTCAAGGACGTTATATAAGTTTACACGACACGAATGGCGGTTGGGAATATTTGGAATTTACGGAAATTGAAGTGTTTGGAATTAAATCGTCAGAATTTAATAATTTATAAATATGGCTAATACGATAATAACAATTGTACATTTATTCGAAAATATGATTCTCTTAAAATTGCGAGTTTAAAGCCTTTTCCTTTTTTCCTTGTCAAACGTAAGGAAAGAGCGACGCAGTAATAAATATGTTTTTCTCTTTTTTGAAAAGAAAACCTACTTTTGCTTTGTGTTGAGAACTATTGACATATGTATAGAGTCTTAAGTCGTATAAAATTTTACTCGAAAAATAAGGAAAGGAGAGCGTGATTAGTTTTAACAGAAAGCTGGTTCAGTTTTTTCATTGAGCCACATCTTTGGGAAAAAAGTTTTGTTCAAACCCTGATTTGCTAGTAAGGTTTATCCATAACGAAAGAATCTTCGAATTTTTAAATTTTACTTTTAAGAGAAAAATGAACTGCATCATAAGAAAGATCTTAAATCAATATAGTAAGGGTTGCGAAATCAAAAGTTGCAAAAACCTTTTCGCAAAAACTGTTAAGAAACATTTAATGGTCATTTTCTGTGTTTGAATTTGAAGAAAATTAAATCTTGCAGTTTTAGGCAAAATTGACCAAATTTGATCCCATTTTTTTTATCCAACTTCTTAAATATATTCTTCTATATTGCGTGAGGATGCATTTTGTAAATCAATCTTTGCAAGTCAGAAAAATTGAAATAAATGGTAAAATGAAGCAAAATTATCAAAAAGAGAATAGTCTCAAAGGGGCTTACCCAGTTGAAACTATTTTGTGAAACTTATATTGAATTTAATGTATTGCAAAGAGCAGTGTGAAATATAAATATCTCAAAAACTACAAATTTTCACAGAATGTTACTGACATTGTCATCTTTCATTTTGCAAAGTTCAATAGAGATTAATTATTTTGGCCAAAACACCTGAGTAAGTCCCTTCAAATTTGCGAAACTCGTGAAAATTAATCCTTGTGCAATTAATTCACTAAAGGTTCAGTTCACGATCTTATCAATCATTTCGATGGAGAGTACTATTGTTTTTTTATAAAGATTTAAAAAACTAATTTCTCATATACTATATATTCGACCTAAATTTCCACAGGTCACCATCAGAGTTACAATATATGATTTTAAAATATCCAGTTTAACACAGTTATACAATTTAGAATTTACAAGATAGATTTTTAATAGATTCAGTTCAGCGCAGGTATACAGTTAAGAACATACAAGATAGAATTTTAAAATATCTTATCATCTCACTCTAATGCTAAAAGGCCTTATTCAGGTAAAATCATTTTGTAAAACCTATACTGGAATTAATGTATTGCAAAGATCAGTTGCTAGACTAGGCGCGGATGTAAATATTTGCTCATGACACAAACTCGTTCCCAGTGCCGTTTACCTCGATATTTTTTTCTGGTCGGTGAAATCAAAAAGTAAAAGAGGTAAATGGCCCTGGGATTGAGGTTGATCATGACAGTCAACAGATCATAAGAAAAAGGCTTCCAAACTTAATTGCTTCTTGTTTTCTTTTGTTTAGAAATTTTGAAATACAAATATCTCAAAAACTACACATAGAAATTGGCTAAATTTTTTACAGGGTAGTACTGAAGTGGCCTACTTTCATTTTACAAAGTTTCAGTAAGGATTAAGTGTTTTAGCCAAAACACATCAGTATGTCTCTTCAAAGAAAAATTAAGAACTGTTTTAAAGTTTTAAACTGCTTTGTGCGAAATTTCTATATTATCTCACGTTTTAACTGGATTACTTATAAAAGCCAAAGCAGGAAAAAAACCTCAAACCCTTTTAGTAAAGGATTTCAGGAGCGCGAAACTGAAAGGGAGATATATATAAATTCCCAGTAAACGCAAATTCCCAGTAAACGCAGGAATTTTTGTTCATTTAGTTATCACCATATTATCACAGGACATAAAATATGTAACACATAAAACATAAAAATTCAAGTATGAACATTAGAGAAGTCAAGATTCACAGAAAAGATTTCGAATTTTAATCTACCATTTTTGTTGTTTACGTAAATGATTACGTAATGATCACGGAATCAAAGTTCTGAGGAAAATTGCAAGTTCGACTTTTTGTATGGGTTGTGACAAACTGTTATTACTCGTGATGCATAATTTATAAATCCTTGTTCAATTCAATTCAAGTTTTTATATTTCATAAATTATGAATTTTTTTTACTATCTCTAACTAATTATTTATTTATCCTATATGTGAGTATAGAGATTCCTTAGAGATACCTGTTTATCTGAATTACAAAAATTTATTTGTTTTTAAAATTTAGTTGATTTCTAAAATATAAACAAACGGAAAAAGAAGAAGAAATATTTCTACGCATCATAATGATCTTTGCAAAGTTTTTCTTATTAATACTTGGTTGTTGTTTTGAAGTTGCTCCATTTATTTTACGTCGTCCTTGCACTCTCTTTGGTGACTTCTTTATTCAACAAAACAAATACATGAACACATCGGTTATCTTAAATATTAGTAACATCGAGTATGATGATTGTGTTGCACGTTGTATACTAACAACAAACTGCACGAGTATAAATCATGAAGCGAGCTCGAAATATTGTGAATTTTTAGATCAGTATTTAGGTATAGCAGGCAATAAAAGTGGATGGAATTTTTATACAACTAGTTATTCGGATCCGCTAAATGTGAGTTGGCTTTGTCTAGTAGTATGAATATTTTGTCATATAGTTTTTTTCTTTATTTTTATTATTTTAATAAAATATAGTATTGTACACATCATATTCTAGAGATTATAGATATTGCATGTGGTACAGTGGCTATGGTCCAGTTCAGTGAAACCATTGGACTTGTCAGCGTCGTCAGGATCAACCTTCCTGTCAATTAACCATTTGCGTTCCAACTCAATCTGAGTATTTCAAGTTCGTGTTTACGTTATGATATTGTGATAGTGTATTTTTGTTTCAGGTTGGTAGTTATTGTGTTGAGAATAAACCTTGTACAATATATCAAAGATGCATCGATACTTGTACCACCCCAAAGTATCAGTGTATACCATGTAAGTACAACCCCAAAGTATCAGTACATACCATGTAAGTACAAGATTATGAATTATCATTTACATGATATCTTCTCTTGAATAAGGACTGAAAACTTTTTAGTGTTTATTTATTTGTTGAAAATCTTAAAAACTAGCATATAATTTTCTTGATCTAGACATAATAACTATATGAAGGAAAGAGGACAGTTTCCATAAAAATATAGCTAACTTGGTAAGGGGCTGATTACATGCTAAATTAACCTACTTGGTAAGGGGCTGATTACATGGCAAATCAAACTTCTTTGTAAGAGGTTGATTACATGGAAAATTATCCTACTTGGTAGGGATTAAGTTATGATTACATGGCAAATTAGCCTACTTTTGATTCGCCTTAATACGGGATTCCTGGATCGTATGGATGCAACACTCTTTTATCAATCCTTCTACTCGTGCGTTATGTGAAAGATAATTATTTTTCTGATTAGGTTGACTCATTTTTTGGGTAAAACTCAATCCCACAAGCAAGGTTGAGAGCTAAAAACAAAAAAAAAGAAAGGAAGATATGGTTAGGAAGGAAGCTCAAATATTCCCGTGCCGTACACGCAAACGTGCGACTTTTCAAGCACTTTTCAAAAAAGGATTTTTCAAAAGTCTACTTGAAAGCATGTTTTCAGGTAATATTAACTGCAGTTAAACATTTTTTAAAAAAATAATCGAACTTATTTTCCAGTATGATAGTTTTATTTATATTTTAGTATGATAGTTATGACACTTTTTTAAATCTTGTGTTTAGTTTCGAACGTAGCTACTGGTGGTTTAGCTACAATGTCCACCGATGTCTCTACTACAGCGTACTATATTGCCAATAACTGTATCGATGGTAAAAGTGATGGTGTACTCGGTACGTTTTGTATATCATCATTGGAAGCGCTACCATGGTTTAAGATTGATCTGAGAAAATCTTACCGTATTGCTGTCATTCGAATCACAACGAGAACAGGATTTAAGGCGAGAATGCAAAACTTCAATATATATATTGGTAATTCCGCGATATCGTTAGATAATGATTTATTTATCAAAACAAATCAACCAGCTGATACCACAACATATAAAAACTTGGTTAAAATGTTTAGAGGACGTTATGTAAGTTTACACGACACGAATAGTGCTTCTATGTATTTGAGTCTATCAGAAATTGAAGTATTTGGGATTAAGTCATCAGAATTTAATAACTTATAAAGAAACATTTGTATACAGTTATAAATTGGAACACCTTCTAGAAACTAGTGAAAATAGTATATTGAAAGATTTACTGAGCAAACGCAATTGAGTTTAGTAGTTGTACTTCATCTCAAAATGCTTTGATCTTAGAAACGTTCCTTTATTATCAAAAGCTATTATTTAAGTGATTCTTATTTAATCCAGTTTATCGAAATTGATTTGAACAACATTTTTGATAACTATCTCGATTATTTTGTGTATATCTGTGTCTATCATTTGCAAAAGTAGTAGGGGGTTTTGCAGTGTGTCAAAAAACATCTAATTGCCAAGTTGCATGCTTATGGATTTGATAGCATTTATATATTTATATATTTTTCCACAACTCCCTTTCGTTCTCTAGTTATGGCTCAACAAAATCCTATTTTGTAACTGTAATTTAGTAATGCTCAAATATGCTCAAATAAAATTTTGCGTATCACATAACTTTTGAATGAATGAGATTGAATTTTTCGATGGGGTTTTCAGTTCTTGTTAGCTAGTTAAAATTAACTGGTTTTCATACAAAAGAATAGACTGGTTCAGTCTGTCAGAAACAAATTTAGGTCTTCGTTCAAAATTTTCAGACAATTTTTTGCTACAGCCGTTTTAGTTTTATACTAAATCATTTTTTTAAATAGCATTAATCATGAAATTGAGACCTTCAATGAATCTGGAAAAAAAATATTCTTTTACAATATAGACTGTACTAAGATAAGATATTACCAAGAATACAGATTTTTTAACCTTAGCAAGAGGATGCAGAGCCAAGCAGAGCCACTAAAAAAGAAAGCTTCGAAATATTCCTTCGTTCTAAATTTGAATAGATTATACCTAGTCTAGGGGGATGCACGGTTTTATACTAATAAAAAATAAAAATATATTCCATACATGATTTCACAGTCTCGGCAAAAAGCTGTTCTCCATCGCAGATATTCGGAGGTAAAGAAACAGAAATAATGGCGGAGTTGCACCTTGACTAATAGCAATATTGTTTTATTTAAAAATTGTTGCTAAGTGTAAAACAAAGTATTCTCTATCTATCTACATCTAATTTTTGTAATAAAAAAATATTTTTTTTGGGACAATTTATAATTTTGCTGTGTTCACGGCTTTTGCAACCTAAAAATTAAATCTTTACGTTTTTTTTCTACGATTTTTTTGCGCCTGCGCGGAAATCCTTCCGAGGCTGTATTCAACAATAATTTTTATTTGGAAACAGTACTTCTACTAACGGTAAGGTTCACTTTTCTGAAAATTATATGTGTATTAATTATGAATATGAAAAAAGGAAAAAAAGGAATATATTTAGACGAAAAAGAAGCAAAAAAACTGAGGCGAAGAATTGGTTTCACTAGTTAAATGATTGTTTAATTTTTAATATATTTTGTTGCATCTATATGCATATTTTGTAGTGTTTGCTTACAATAATTTGTATCGAACTATAAAGTAGTTTGTACATCTTTAAAATGAGGATGTCTTTGTAACAAATCATTTTGAAATAATGTTTCTTGTATGAATACTGTTTCGATCACTGTACTCTATCATAGCCGAAAAATATAAACCACGCTAAAGCTTGGTCTAGCATATCTATTTCTGTGAAGTTTTGTTTTCATAAAAAGAAAATCTGTAAAAACTCTAGTGCGCATGTCAAAAATTGTCAGAAATCTATGCAATTCGCTAGAACAACTTATCGTGCGAATGTCTATAGACCCCCCAAAAAAGGTTTCTTCGAAAGGGTCTATATCGTAGGCTAACTCTATCATTGTGGCAATATGAAGATTTAACTCCAAAACTAGAAGAGGTAAGTGCCCTGGGATCGAAGTTGCATTATAGGTTGTTAAATTCAGAAGATTTTATACCGAATATCTCAATCTCTGCAAACTCTATATGCTCCTCCATAGAATCTGTATCTTGTAAACTTACATAACGTCCTTGAAACATTTTATCAAAGTTATGTGATATTGTCACGGAATTACCAACACGTATTAAATAATTTGTCACTCCTATATAAAAGTTGATTTGTATGACCAGTCACTCTTATAATTGCAATATGATAAGGTATTCTAAGATCAACTTTATACCATGGAAGTGTTTCCAAGCCTGACACACAGTGTTCTGATCAACACATCTACTCGCAGGCGCGTTACCTTCATATCTTGATGACAATGTTGCGTGGCTACCAATTGCTAAGTTTGAAACTAAATATACATCAGGAAATAAGAACTGAAATTCATAATTACATACAAATTTTTGATTAAAACGTTTTTGAAACTTTCTATTAAATTTATCAAATACTTATAACACTTACTACATGTATGTATTGAGTTTTCTGTAAAAAACAGTAGAAAGCCAATTAGGCTGGTAAAAATAACTGAATTTGATTTAACTGGAAAAAAAATATTCAAAAGTGTTCTCACAGTAGCCGCTAGTCGAATAAAGTTTGGTAAGGCCTGAAAATATTTTCCCCCGATTATTCTTTTATGCTATGCTTATAGTTTATGCCTTAAGATCTATAAATTAAAGGTAATTGAAGTTTTCCCCATTAAGTTGTTTCTTCGTAAAAAATTTTCCTCGTTTTCTGGTAAAGTCTAATACTTACGATGTATGCATTAATATTTCTGTGGTAAAGTCTAATACTTACGATGTATGCACTCATATTTATGTGGTAAAGTCTAATACTTACGATGTATGCACTCATATTTCTGTGTATAAGTTGAATAAATTAAAATTTCGATATTAAACTCCAAGCGTAGCTGGTGTGGATGAGGTTACTCCCAGGCAGCGACCATGGGGTTCGGTGATATATCACCGGTACTATTCAATGAAAAAACTCTAAATTGGTGTTCACAAGCGGCT
>JAYJMI010448840.1:0-10854 GCA_036873855.1 Sarsia tubulosa
GTTTTTTACATTTTCAAGTTCTCGGAGGTGGGTTAGAAGAAACTGGAGTTTCTAACTCGCTTGGCCCAGGTTTGAGATGTTGTTGGGTTCATTTTAGGTGTGATGTGAACTTTTGGTTGTGCACTGTAGTTGGTTATCAGCCCTGAATTATCTACAAATCCAATTATGATCTTATACATATAGAATATCATATATTCTCTCTTCAGCCCTTTTCTATGTGTAGTTCCAAAAAAAATATTGCTTGTTTGACAAAAAATTGCAAAAAAAAAATTGCACATTGTTTCGATCCCACATATCCCAGTCAATTAATAAGTATGATATGAGTGTCATTTGCTTTGGTGGTATCAAGTTGACCGGCCGGTTTTAGACTTGATACTGCTGGACTCACCTTCGTTCTGGTTTTTAATCTCCAAGGAATATACGGTTTAAAGAGTCCGAAATTCCGACCAAGGCTGCTGTACTGATGATCTGCAGATGAGATTCTATCATAGGTAGAGGGGTTTCGGTCTTTAGGGAGTAATGACCCTACCTGTAACTTCAGTTAACATAATTTTGTCGAAAAAAGGTCTCATGAAGTTTTTCTTTTAGAAAAACAATAATAAAGGTTAACCCTGATAATTTGTTCAGGGGTAATCTTTCCTGGATAGTGATGTATTTTAATTGTGTCCGGTAGTAAAGTTTTAGTTCCAATTGGAACTAGGAAAGGTTATATTGAGTATAGGTCACTTTAAACAAGTTGTGCATTATTATGAAATAGAAAAGAAGTGGTTCTTTATAATATTTTATTTGTATTTTTTGATGTGATTGTGGACATAGATTGTGTTTTTACCTTTGTACTAAAATTGCATCATAGTAATATGTTCATCTAGTAACGTTGAACGTAATCATTGATAAACAGAAGATGGTCAGTTGTTTAAATTATGATTTGTGCCTTTTGAAAGTCTTTTAAAATACTTTATAAGTCGTAATGGACATTACTCCCTATTTTTTTCGCTAAATTTTCTATGTGCTGTTTCAGAGAAAATAAGTTTAAGGATTTACCTAATATTATAACTCTTTGCGAGAACTAAAGCTATTTTTATCTTAATCCGTTGCTTTCTATTTAAACACTGGATAAGATGCGTCTCTAATTAATGCATTGTTTTACCTTTTACTTTGGACTTTTTGACCTTGATCAGTTTAGGAAAAAGCGTTTCAAACAATCATTTTTAGTCGTTCAGTTCACTTTATATTTTGTTTAAATTTACAACACAGCTATATCTGAACATAGCTATATCTTTCTATTATATTTTCTTGACAAAAAAAATATGCAAAATTTATGCTTATAAAAAAGCTTAATACACGGTTGATTCTGAAAACAGGGCTCAGTAGACTTTTTGAATGAAAAATTATCTAATTTCACTGAAAATTCGCCATGCAAGATTGACTTTAGATTCGACAAAAAACGATGACGTCATCAAATATTTTGAATTCTTTATGCATCGATCTTAGCTTTTTACTATTTTACAAAGTGATCAAAAGTGAAAATATAAGACATCTTACTATATAGACTAGATTTATTTGGCTATTTATAAAGATTATCCGGTATATATTATGGCCGTATAACGTTTTTTTTTCTGCGCCGATTCCGTGTTGATAGAGAACATCGATCGAGAACGTAGCATTAAACAATAGATAATATTTTCTCTGATAAAATATTGAACTTTTTTAATAACCATTGCGAGTAACATTAGCTCATTAAAATCATTAATGTCTGTTAGAACTTTTTAAGACGTCTTTAAGTCACTACTTTTTTAGGGAGAAAAATCTAGAATATGAAGGGAGAATTGCAAAGAAACTAAATATGTTTCAGCAAATATCTATAAACTATAAACATGATGTATTATGTACTGAAATATAACTATAAAATGCAAAACTAAAATCGAGAATTCTAAATCTTTTTATATTACGTTCTCTATCAAGTCGACCTCGTCTTGCGTAAGATGGGTATTGTCACCAAAAAGAAACTATATCGACTATATCTATTCTTCTACTTCAGTAGACTAGGTATAGTCGTTATTTTTATGGAAAACCCGAGTTCGGGAGTCGGAACGGGAAAAGCGGAGTTTAAAAGTTTTAAAGTTTTCGTCTAAAAACAATAGGCTAATGACGTAGGTCTAAGAAAAGCCGCCTCACAGAAAACTGTGTTGTAGATTGAAAATAAGCCGTCAAAGCCAATTTAATATAGTCCTTCTCCGCCACTCAGATTACGCAAAAAAAAATACCGTACAGGAAATATAAAAGAAGGAATATACATAGTCTACTACTTCAGTAGAAGCGCCAAAAAGACGAAAAAACAACATATGGTTATAAATAGTAACTAGCTATATATTTGATTTAAATTATTTGCATTTCTCTCTTCCTTGTCGTCAGCTTTATATACATAGATAGATAGAATTTCAATAAAGTAACTTTATATACATTAGATATATTTCACTAAGTAACATAAAAAAGTAATACTTTAATGGGAGAAACTTTTGCAGTTACCAGGTATTTGACAATTCGTAGAGGTAAAAATTTTTCTCGGCTGTCAAGCTTACATTTTTGGCATGTGTTTATAAAACGTGAAATTAATTGATATTTTAGAATAAAATTTCATAGATCGATAGGTTTTTTCACTTTTTACAGGGATAACCCAAAAGAATACGGAATATAGCTAGTGTTGCCTTTCTCCCATTAAAGTATTTAGTAACATGCAAAATAACGGTGAATAACAAGGGTACGTGGTAGAGCTATTTCATAAAGAAGTTTACTTCAGCTGATTATGTTAAAAAGGTGTTAGATGGTCCTTCTTACCCTATAGCCATTTATGTAAAAACAACATTTTTGAGCTTATGCTAATCTTAGTGGTCGATTATATGAGGCGTTCTGGCTCGGTTAGCGAGGGCTAACAACGTTTGATCGTAGATGATATACTAAATTACCTACTTAAAAAAAGTCGAAATTCTCTCATATAATCAACCCCTTAGATGTTTTGATGTAAAGATAGAAGAAAGGAGATCATTCTCATTCTTGATGCAAAGAATATACACATTTAATCCTCAATCTCCTTTTACCCTTTTTCTTCTTTTTTTTTCTTCAAAAAGCCAGTTCGTGAAAAATACGCTCTGGGAACGAGAGTGATTTATAATATTTACAATTTTAGTCATGTGATATTTGCCCTATGTATTTGCATGCTATGAAAGAAACTAGAATTGGGATATGATAAAATAATATTTGAAAATATGTAATAAAAAATTGTCACTTGATACTTTTTTAAACTCTTAGATAAATCTTATGATGCAACACAAAATCCAAAAGTTCTTATATATCAAATTTAAGAGTAACATTACAATCTTTTTATATCGCTGTAAAATCTGTTACCTTAAGTGGATTAATATTCGCGTGGACTAATTTTCGCGGACGTCAAATTTTGGGCTTTTCGCGCGGATCAATTTTCGCGGATGAACTGCTATTTTACCGGCTTTTTACTGATATTTGGGCGAATTTGCATGAAAAGTTCGAAAAAAGCATATTTCGCGCGGGCCAATTTTCGTGGAAAATGACACAATCCGCGAAATCCGCGAAAATTAATCCGCGCGAAAATTAATCCACTTAAGGTAATCTTACTAAATATCAAAGTAGATACCATTAGATATCTACTACTTGACAATAAGTGAACAGAATATTTGTTATATATGTCAGAGAAATTTCGCAAAGTTATTTTTATCAAAACCAAGACAAATTCAGACTTACCCTAGCCTCAGCCACAGGCACGAACACGGGTTTTATAGTACAAAATCCATTTACGTTGCCTAGAGTTGTAATCAAGCTAACTTACACTAAATGTAAAACAAGTCTTAATTTTAGTAAACAAAATAGCCAACCCCTTATAGGATCAAGTCAAGGGTTTCATCAAGGAGCTATGATAGCTTAACCTCTTTTCTTGACATGTCGTTCAATGAAAAGATCTTCATGCACAAAATATTTTTCATACAAAACCAAAATTCCTGAATTTGCAACTTTTCAATTAAAATAACTTTATGAATGAACTATAAAAAATTGACAAACAAGAGAAAAACATATAACGTTAAAGGGACAACTCCTTTTGATTTCGTTCCATTTCGACTTTCATTTGATACACACTTCTAAATGCTTTCTCAATGTCAAGAGGGTTTTCATCAGAGCATGTGAAGAGATGACACTTTAGTTTATTGTTACCAGGGGCTGTGGTTGAAAATGCAAAACATTTACTCTCTTCAGGATGTTGGATGAAATTATCATAAATATCTAATGAATAACTTTTGATAAGGAAATTGGATTGATTAGGATCTAACATTGAAACTCCTTCTTTTGATATTACTTGTAAACTAACTGCGCCACCAATTTTTGCTTTTCCATCACTCGCGTTTTTTGCGTGTTTGTTTATTTCTTTAGTGTATTGCTTATAACAGTCTCTAACATGTTTGTGTTTTAACGGAGAATTGATCACGGTCGAACATATATAAGTTACGTTAAAATGATAAAGTCCCGATTCCCCGATTAATATATTTTCACTTTTTATGGGATCGGAATAAATACCGTTCACAATCGATTGAGGTTGCTTTTTATGTTTTATTGATTGTTTTAATTTACCTAACAGATTTTTATGCTTATGCTTGTTTTTATGTTCAACAGGAGAATTGACGGGGGTCGCTTTTGATGGACTCACTTGCTATAAATAAACAAAAGAAAATTTAGAATTCAATAATAAACAACATTTGTCCTAGTTTCTTGAAATTTATTATGGTAATTATTTAAGTCTTAAGCTTAGTTCACACACATGAAGCAGACGCAAGCTTGAAGCAGAAGCAAGTGAAAAATCTATTGTTTGGTATGAAGCAAGCAGTGAAACAAGATTATCAAAACTTTTTGTTATCCTTGCTTCACTGCTTACTTCATGCTAAAGAAAGAGTTTTTTGCTTGCTTCTGCTTCAAGCTTGCGTCTGCTTCGTTAAGTGTGAACCAGGCTTTATTATGTAAACTGATAGATCAAGACACTAGTAAACGTGTTTCTTTAAGGAACATGACCGAGAGGGGTGTAGTATGAGGGTGTAATATGAGGGGGGTGTAATATGAAGAGAAGAGAAGAAACTGTATATTCTAACGAATATTTAAAGATATTGTATTATAATTTTGGCTTTAGAAACATCTTATGATGACAGAAGTTTGACAATTTCAAGTTTTGAGTTACAGAATATAACGAAATAAAGCTGAAATAAGATACCACAGGAGAGGCATTAGTTTTTGTATTATACGAAATGTACTAGAGTACAATTTAGTCTGTTATTTGCTAAGTCGGAAAAAAACGCCGTAGATAGGATTCCGCCGTTACAGCAAACACTTTTTTCTCCAAGAGAAGTAAAGATGTTCTTATGAGATGAAAAATAGAAAACTCGTTTAGTACAATTTCATTACAATTCACATCTTCAAAGTACAAGGATATTCAATATTTTTTCGTTTTTTTGCTTTTTTTTTAGTTTTCATTTTTGTTAATGATTAAACGATTATTAAACGCTTATGGTGAAATTCAACTGTTTTTTGTTTTTACTAAAAGCTGTTTTAAAAATGTCTAGGATTATTCAAAACAGTGAACTAAATATCAACTTTGACCTATAAACTTATAAAGGAAAAATATCCAGATATAATAGGCATGTTGTTTATGGGCTTAGTCAAAAGAGCAAATATTTGATTGACTGTCTTTAACACGTGAAATCCAAATCCAAAATTACATCATATGAATCAAAAAACTTAAAGACTCCTCCAACTTAATAAAGTCTATAGTCGAGGGCCTATCTAAAGGTCAGGAGAAACAGCAGATATTTTTAAAATGAAAAACTATAGAAATAACCGAATGACCAAACGGAAAGTTTTGTTCAAAATATCGAGTTCTTCAAAATAAGGAATAATGGATGTTTATTGTTTATTGTAAAACCACGATGATTAGTAATATAAAAATAATTTTCATCAACATTTTCGATATTTAAACATTTTTTCAGCATAATTTAAACAACAGAAGAAATTTGTGGTCTTAATCATTGTGATATTAAAAACATTGTAGGTTTGCAACAACAACTACTTGAAAATTGAATTTAAAATATTTTTTGAGTAATTATTATTTGTAAGAATGTTGCAGATTTTGACCAATCACTTACGAAGAAAAACAATTATTAATAATTTAGTATTGCCCATATAAGGCAATATTGGGGGAAATATTATTATATTGCTTGTATAATAATTGAATATTACCCATATTTATCTTTTAGCCTAAATAATTATCAGAATTTTTTCCAAATAAAAAACAACAAAAATCTAAAATTTCAACAATAAGGAAAAGAGGTCAAAAATTATAGTTTAACAAACACGAGAAGAAAAACGAAGGAAAATATTTATCGTTTCTTACCTGATACATTTTCTCGCGATCATCATCGTATAAACTCGATTCGAACGTGTAATGTTGTTCGTTAATGACGTCACTGCTACGTACCAAATTGGATGATGAATTATGACTCGGTGTTAGTGTCAACAATGTTTCTGTTGAACCCATTGTATTATTTGTTGAGTTATCTGTTGACGAGGAAAAACTACGGTTGAATGTTGTTTCTGGACTCGTACTTGGTGTTGAAAAACTCGAAATACTCGCGGATCCATAACCACTTGTACAAACTGATGGTAACCTTTCATTTTCAGATATTTGTTTTGAATAGAATGAGTTCAGTATTCCATCATCTTCTGAATTTTTTCTTGAGTATATTGGATTTATTTCTGTATTTGAAGTTTTTCTTGGTAAGGGTGTTGCCTGGTCCATTGATGCTTTAATTGTTTCTACGATATTCAAAGCAGTAAAATCTCTTGCTGCTCTGTAAACGTGACAGTTTATTTTTGCTTTATTATTTGAGCTCATACCGGAAATAATATACCCAAAATATCGCATGTCATCATCAAATAATCCTAGGGATAAAACCCAACTAGTACAATGCCGGTCTTCTTCTTCTTCCGATTTCGTATCCGTAACAATAATATTCGCGCCAGATATTTCAAGATTTACACTTCTAAAGTCTTTTGGATTTACTTTCTCTAGAATCATTCTTATATAGTCATTTATACCGTGAAATGATTTTTTAACTTTTATTGTTCCAACTTTAACAAGGAAATGGAAACGTTGTCTCTCAGGAGGAATACTACCTGGTCTGATATCGTAGTGGCTTTGCGATCGAGATATCTTTGCCTAAAACGAAAATATATTATGTTTGTAGGGTCGATCAAAAGTTTTGTTTAAGATAAGCGTTGGTTGAGATACGGTAACTCACTATTTTAAGTGGATTAATTTCCGCACGGATTAATTTTAGAGGATTTCACGGATTTTGGTACTTTTTTCTATTGGACGTGTAAAGCATCAAAAAGTGTATTTTGTACGGACTTTGTATGTTTTATGAAAACTACCAAAAACTACAATTTCCTCAAAAATGAATGCACTTAAAGTAATTATTATTTAGATTTCAAGATTTTGAGAAATTAACTGATCGGAATAAGTGAATATTATTCGGATATGCCAGGAAAACGTCTTCTCTTTGGCGGAGGAGAGTGTCTTCTCTTTGGCGGAGGAGAGTGTCTTCTCTTTGGCGGATGAGAGTGAATACACGGTATGATAAGCTGCACGCTAATTTTAGTTTCTTAATTTTCCACTGTTTTAGTGTTGCAGAAACAAAGCCTGTTATGAAGCAAGGTCTTAATATAAGTACAATTGGTTTTATTTGTTTCTAATTACAACAATGTTTATCATGATTATAAAAGTAAACAAATTTCTGCAAGTCTTTTTTAATATAGTTGTTTATCCTATTGACTTAACCGTCTAACAAATGAATACTAAATTGAGCTGTGAAAATTGAACATTACGAAATAAAAAATTAAATTGTATACATTAGAGTTAATTTGCAATAGCCACAATCAATTTAAAGCTCAGATTTCAATTATCTTCTTAAAAAACAATGCTAAGGAAAGGAAAAAACAATGCTCGTTGTGCTCGAGATTAAGCCAGCTAAAACTTCTTAATTGGGATTTTTATTTTAAGCAGTCAATAAAACAATATTACAAAGTTTTGTTTTTATAAGTAAATAAACTTTTGCTTTTGAATAGACTAGTTATAGTCGGTTTTCGGAATTCCGACCCGGATTTTTCGAGTTACCAGCAATCCGGTTCTATTATAAATCCGACTAAATCTAGTCTAGTTTTTGAAGGAAGGAAGGGCTTGGCTTAATGACAAGCCGTAAGTTAACTGGAGATAGGGATTCAAAGGGGGGAAATAATATTGGTCATTTTTGTATCTATGATTGTAAACATTGAGTTATAGTAGTATACATTGAGCCCTTCAACACATTCAGCGCCGCAAGCCACTAAGAGTGACATTTAAGGGGTTTGGTGCATTACAATTTAAGGGCTGGTCAAACGAATTTTAAAAGTTAGATAGTGTTCATGGCTATCCAATGAAAGTTTAAACAAGACTTGTTTAGTTTCTGAGGTATGAGTAAAAGAAATTAAGAAATTAATCAAAATTAAGACTGCACGATGCTGACGATGAGCTGAAAGAATTAAGATACTAGATTCGAGCTTGTCTTTGTGTGTGCTGAAACTTCGACTTGATATTTTAAAAAGAAAACATATATTTCACAATAAACATTTGTTTGTTTGTTTTGTTTGTTTTGTTTGTTTACAAAAGTTAACATTCACGTATGAAGAAAATGAAAAACAGACTTTTTCTTAAATTTTCTTTGTTTTACTATGCTACGTAGACTAAATAAGTCGTTTAAAAACAAAACAAAACATTATAATTTCAGGCTTTTAGAAAACCGTCAATTATTGGTGGCAACAAATATTATCTTAAGCAGAAAATATATTTTATTTTATATATTAAAGTAGTCAAGGTTTCCGCAAATAAACTTCTAGAAACAAAGAAATATAAATTTTATGTTTTTAAGCCAAATAGAGAGAAAATTTGCTGACCCTCCAAGATTTCAATATTGAAGATGATTAGGGTATTTTCTAGCCTGAGTACAAATTTTCGTGTATGTGGTTCAGGCTAGATATCCTCGTGTTGTAAACTCAAAACCTATACTTTGCAACTTCCGACCAATGGAAATAAGAATTGGAGATTAATTTATTTTGATTCATATAGATATTCATATTCGTTCCCAGTGCCTTTACCTCGATTTTATTCGGTATAATAAGCATTGAAAGCAAAGTTGACATATATTGTATAGGTGACCTTTTAAGTTTTTACTTTTTTTGACGGGCCTCTCAAGCAACGTTTTAAGTTGTTTTCTTTTAATAGTGTCTATAAAGTTTATTTACAAAGCTTTTAAAATATTTGTTTTTAAATGCTCTACCGATATTGAATTTTTTTGCTGGTATGGTAAGCAAAATATTTAGCATTTTTAATACCTTGACTCATTTAAGTGTTTTGATTGAATGAACAAGATTAATGTTTCTTTAAGGATTATTTCCCAAACTCGTTCCCAGTACCTTATACCTCGATATTTTTTCCGGTCATATCAAAAAAATAAGAGGCCCTGGGATCAACGTTGATTATTTCCTTAAATCTAAAGAGCTGTTGAAGTTTGAATATTTCTTATCTTTTATTCGGAAGTATTTTTTAATAAAACATTTATTAGTAGTATACTACTTAGTTATTATTTTCTATAGTCAGTCATTATTTCCTGTCAAAACCGATGTTTTCTAATTAATCAGTTCAAATTTATAAGATTATATATGAAAATTAGCATGTTTTACACTGTAAAGAATCTACGCTTTTAAAGAGCTTGTATGTAAGCCCGCAACATGCACTTTAGATGAGGGGGAGGTGCGTTTTCGGGCAAAACAGTTATTTTTGCAGTTTTTTGCACGAGTACCCTGTTAGCTACGGCTTTGTATTAAAGACCTGTTCTATTCAATTATTTTTCCCTAGTGAAAATTTATGGCTATAAAAACAAACACTTCTAGAACATTGCTTTAAACGATGAATGATTTAATGATTTTAGAGTACCCTGTTTGTTACGGCTTTGTATTAAAGACCTGTTCATTCATGTTTTTTCCCTAGCGAAGAGCTATGGCTATAGAAACAAACACTTCTAGAACATTGCTTTAAACGATGATTGATTTAATAATTTTGACATTTAAAAGTGACACTTAGTGGTAATTTTTTAATTTTCTTGTTCCTTTGTAAAAAAAAATTATTTGTTCCTGGATTATTTTATAATTTATTGATTTATTAAAATTTGATATGTTCCAGACTATCATATCAGGTTTCATAACATGCAAATCTCATGTGATATTTCATAATATTTAGGGTTCATTCATGAAATTCATTGAGAAAACTTTTTCAGAAAGTATATTAAAATTTATACTAGTAAAATTTTAAATGACAAAGCAAATATTAAACCAGAGTAGTCTACTTTACAGCAAAAACATAGGATAAAGAAGAGTTTACGGCACGAGCATATCTTACTCTTTTCCTTTCAAAAATATTGACAAATAGTCCAAGTAAAAACATATTTTCAGTTTTAGCGATCTGCAAAATGTTACCACGCAAAATTTTTACATTTGTTTCTTTCAATTTTTTTAAATCTTTTTCGGTTAAATCTTTTTATTAATTACTCAAAATCTTAGTCTACAAGCTTCGCCTTATTTAAAACTAGTCTTTTCTCCTTCGCAGATATTTTTGAAAAGGTTTATTCAAAACATTATAACAAGAAATTAAAACCCCAAAACTCCTTTAAACAAGAACATGCTTTAAGAGCATGG
>JAYJMI010451061.1:0-15945 GCA_036873855.1 Sarsia tubulosa
GCGTTTCCTGCATAGAAGTAGTCCAACTGCGTGGGATCATTGTTGTCCGACTCGATAGTAAAGCTAGACAGCTCTGTAAGCGAAGTATCGAGAAAACCAAGATCTGTGACCACCATCTGATCATCTACAAACAAATCCCAACGCTTGCTTGTAAAATCAATACGGTAAGTCAACCGAATCCAGTCAACTGCGGTATCGCCATTCAGCTGTTGAAAAATCCCCGTAAAGACCCAATCGGCTCCCAATAGTCCAGCGGAACCATCGGCCACATAAATTTCCCCCACGTTGCTATTGTTTTGCACTCGAATAAAGCCGGTCGTCGTGGAACGAGGCGCTGACATCAGTTCTAAAAAGTCTGAGATGGAAAGCGCTTCATCATCGACATAGACAGGCTTGATAAAGAAATCGACCCAACTAACCGAGGACGCAGCAGAGTCGGTAAACAATGTCATTGCTTCGCCGCCGAAGAAGTCCAATGCCTGTGAACTCGCCGCGCCGGGTGTCATGATGCTAACGTCCAAGCCTGGAGTCAGTTGCCACCACGTATCTGAATATAAAGGCCCGAGACTGTAGCCATCGCTGACCTCAAAATCGGTTTCGAATGGAAAAGTGACTGCCGACGCCCCCTGCTGCGATCCGGTATAGATAAAATTACCTTTATTGGGCACAGTCATCTCTAGCGAAATGTTGTCTAACTGAATCACTGAGTTACCGCCGTTCGCAAAATTAAGACGTAAGCTCTGCCCTTCAGTCATTCCAGCAGCGACTAAGTCCGCACCCGTAATGACATACCTGTAGCTCTGGTCGCCACTCGTATTGCCTCCTAGATCGACCCAATCCGTTTGGCTGCCACCTGTGTGCGTGCCGTCAAGATTTACCTGACCGGTAGCCCAGTGATTGACATTGTTTACGTCTCGGATTGTGACCCAAACCTGATCGCCGGTGTTACCGCCCCGCCACCAGATCTCTTTAGCGTTAAACGTTAACAGGAATTTATGCTCTGCAGTCCAAGAAGTAGTGATGTCTTGTCGGGCGTATTGCGAACTACCCAAGCGTAATACTTGATTATACGCACCACCTGGAGTGGGATTGGAAGCAGCAGAGCCATTGGCATCACCAAACCCAGTCTCCACCCAGTCCGTGAATGTGATGCTTTGCCCCATCCCAGTAAAAGAAGGATCCTGAAAGTCTCCATTATTGATCAACTGCGTCGCGTATGCCGACGAAAACGTTGCTATCAAAAGTAAGGTGAGAATGGATTTTTTCATTTTAATCAAATTTATGTATCCCTGAAATAACACTTAAACTAGGCGAATGTTTACACTCCACCACCATCTTTTTTACTTATTTTTCTAATTCTTATAATCGCAATTAATAACACTTATGAAATAGAACTTATTTGATGTGATATACCCATTGCTTATTAAAATTGGTGCAAATATACCAGTTTATGGACAACGTTTTCCACTGCATCCGAAAATGCAGTGCACTGGTGTCGTCATTACTTTCACTAGGCTAATCCATGCTGGTTTCACTTGAATAACCAGTCTCTGGCCAAAAAAACCAAATAACAAAGCGACAACCCATATTTCTTCCACGTTTTAAATTTTGAGGCTCATGACCGCTCCAAAATCGCCACTAAGGCAACGGAGTCTTAGTGCAGACGTTCATCTACCTTGTGGAGATCCGTAAAGAGCTACATTTTTGCGCATTTATGTAAAATATAATCCGTTTATATAATTTTACTCTGTCTAATTGCGCCGTATGGTAACCGATTCGCAATTCGCTAATCCGATCTATGACTTTTATTCAAAAGGGAATCTGAGTCTGACCTTGCGTAAAACCTGCTAATAAATTTCCTCAACACTTTTTCTTAACCTAGACACATTATGTCCGAAGCAACATCCGAAATCGGCCTTATCGGCCTCGCAGTCATGGGCCAGAACTTGGCTCTTAACGTAGCCGACCACGGCTTTAAAATCTCCGTTTACAACCGGACGACTTCCAAAATGGAAGCGTTCGTAGCTGAAAACCCAAACACTCCGGGTGGTCTCGAAGGCTGTGAAACTCTCGAAGGTTTCGTCACTTCACTCAAGCGCCCGCGCAAGATCATCATCCTAGTGCAAGCTGGTTGGGCCACAGATAAAGTGATCGAAGGCCTCATCCCTCTTCTTGAAGAAGGTGACATCATCATCGATGGTGGTAATGCAAAATGGGATGACACGATCCGCCGTGAAAAAGATCTCACGGCACGTGGCCTCCGTTTCATCGGTTCGGGTGTTTCCGGCGGTGAAGAAGGCGCACGTTTCGGTCCTTCTCTCATGCCAGGTGGTTCGAAGGAAGCTTGGACACATCTTGAGCCTATTTGGAAGGCAATCGCTGCGAAGGTCGATCCAGACACTGGCAAGCCACTTGAAGGTGCAGAACCTGGTAAGCCTGTTGAAGGCGGTTTCAGCTGCACCGCTTACATCGGCCCGGACGGCGCTGGTCACTACGTGAAGATGGTGCACAACGGTATCGAATACGGTGACATGCAGATGATCTGCGAAGCTTACGACCTCATGCAAAACGTGCTGGGTCTCACACCAGCCGAAATGGGCGACATTTTCACTGAATGGAACAAGGGCGACCTTGATTCCTTCCTGATCGAAATCACTGCTGACATTCTCAAGCAGACCGATCCGGTCACTGGCAAACCCTTCGTCGATATCGTGCTCGATACTGCTGGCCAAAAGGGCACGGGTAAATGGACATCGGTCAATGCACTCGACATGGGCACACCCGCTCCAACGGTCGCTGAAGCCGTCTTCGCTCGTTGTATCTCCGCAGTCAAAGAAGAGCGCGTCGCCGCTGAAAAGATTCTTAAGGGTCCCGAAGCGACACCGTTCACCGGCGACAAAGCCGAAATGGTCGAAGCGATCCGCGAAGCCCTCTACGCATCGAAGATTTGCTCGTATGCACAGGGCTTCCAGCTCATGAGTTACGCACAGGAAGAATACGATTGGAAACTCAACTTCGGCGAGATCGCACAGATCTTCCGCGGTGGCTGCATCATCCGCGCAGCCTTCCTACAAAAGATCACTGAAGCCTTCGAGCGTGATGCTGACCTAGCCAACTTGCTACTCGATCCATACTTCTCTGAAGCAATCCACACCGCTCAAAAGAGCTGGCGTAAAGTGATCGCTCTGGCTGCAGAACACGGCGTCCCGACTCCGACCTTCAGTTCTGCCCTCTCCTACTACGATGGCTACCGCACATCGCGCCTACCGCAGAACCTTCTGCAAGCACAGCGCGACTACTTCGGCGCACACACCTACGAGCGCACCGACGAGCCGCGTGGCAAGTTCTACCACATCGATTGGCCTGATCCTGCACGCCCTCAGCAGGATAAATAGTTTCTGTCAGATACAGGCGCTCCTAAATCAAAAGCCTTATTCATTTCAAAAGCCTCTCGGAGACGAGAGGCTTTTTTGTGGTTTCAACTTTAAAAGAGGAGTTAGGAGGCTTCAAATATTTCGCATTTTTTCCCCAGATAATAGAGGGAACGTCCAACGTCCAACTTTGAACGTCCAATTTTGAATAATACAAAAGATGAGTTGACCCACGACGGAGGTCTGCCGGAGATGGCGTAGCAATTCACACAAATGATCACGAATAAAAATACACAATATGCTTCTTATCAGTGTCTTAAGTTGAGCCACTGACACCAAATCTAGGCGCTTATGCTTTGGCGCCTAGTCTGATTCACGTAAATTCGTGTGGATTAGTGGGCTAAAAACCCGAGCCTAGGCCAACTGCCGAATATTGAATGATGACGGAGGATACCGGCATCGTGCGAAGCACACTAAGTTCGTTTTCATTTTAAACGATTTGAGTCGGTAGCGCAGGCGCGTCCCGCGCCGCACCCGGAACATTCAGGCGCTGGCTAGCACGACGTTTTATGCGCACCGGGACGGTGCAGCGCTACCATTCCTTATGACCACCAATCAATCAATCTGAGATGCCCCTAATTATGCGAACTTAGCGTGCTTCGCACTAGTGTTTTGAAAACGAAAAACAAAACTGGCTAGACGTAGATCAAAACCGCAGAGGTCGCTGAGAACACGGAGGATAAAGAGAGAGAGAGATAACTTCCTCAGACTCAGCGTTCTCAAGCGAAGCGGGCGGTTAATAATATTATGAAAGGAACGTTGTTTTTGCAGGGCTTCTGCTTGCCGTTTCGACAGGCTCAAGGCCATGAGCTTGTCGAATGGCAGAATACCGTATACCAAAGGTTTGACCGCCACTAGCGAACTGCGGCATCGTGCGAGCACGAGTGTGAAGCACGCTAAGTTCGTTTTCATTTTAAGCGATTTGAGTCGGTAGCGCAGGCGCGTCCCGCGCCGCACCCGGAACGTTCAGGCGCTGGCTAGCACGACGTTTTATGCGCACCGGGACGGTGCAGCGCTACCATTCCTTACGACCACCAATCAATCTGAGGTGACCATAATTATGCGAACTTAGCGTGCTTCACGCTAACGAACTGCGGCATCGTGCAAGCACGAGCCCTACCAAATTTCAAATTCTCCTCCGAAAGGTAGTGCCATTCCACAAGTTCTGCGCATTCCCATCTTGATGCCGCGATCGCCATTACTTCTATTATTTTAGCGAATTGGCGCGAATGACTAAAGTGAAGGCCTTAACTAAATTTAGAGGACTATGCCTCAATCTTATGATTACATAACTTACGTTCAGGTTAAGCATTGGTAAAAAAGGACTTATAAAACGAATTCATGTATGAATTCATATCGAATATGTTATTAAACTAGAAAACCATTTCTTTGTTAACTCATGAAATACATCAAATTCATCACTTTCTCGTCGTTTTTTTGCTTAGCTCAAATGTCATATTTGATCGCTCAAGTGGATTTAAATAGTAATCAACAAAGTGACATTTGGGAACGTGTTTTCAATGCTCGTGATCTGTTGCCAAATGCAGATGCCGATAATGACGGCCACTCCAACCGCGAGGAATCACTCGTAGGCACTGACCCTTTCGACCCGCACTCTTTTCTAAAAGTCGATTTCGATATGTCAGCTAGTGGTATTGTCAGTCTCAGTTGCCCGCTATCCAATCCAAAACAATATGATGTCTATTTTCGTGAAAGTCTGACTGAAGGTGACTGGACACTCATGGAAACCATCACTACCTACGATGCCTTTGCATTTTCGGAAAGTCCTTCAGAAAACAGCGGTTTTTACAAAGTTGAAGTCAGCGATGCCGATAGTGATTCCGACGGTGTCACTGATTGGGAAGAAATTCATTTAGGCTTCGATCCAGATCGAGCTCACACCGATCTAATGAGCCAAACGGATCTACAACGCATCAGCACTGCACTTACTCAAGACACTGTGCTTTCTTTGCATGTTATTGATGCCGATGCTTATGAAAACTGGCCAGACCCTGCCACCTTTGTCATTCGCCGTAGTGGTGGCCTCGATGAGTTGACTGTCACACTCGCCTATAGCGGTGATGCTTCTGCAGCGGATTATTCAGGTCCTGGTAGCAGCATCACTTTACCCATCGGGCAAAGTGACACTTATCTACAAATTGTCCCAATAGACGATGGTATAACGGAAACCACTGAGAGCCTCACAATCAGTCTAGTAGATGGTGCTGATTACGACTTAGACACATCCAGCAGTCATACGATTACAATACATGACGCGAGCACAGGTGTCTCTTCAAAGGAAGCAGGGCGCTTATTGGCACAAGCGAGTTTCGGTGCAACGGATGCAGATATAGCCAATGTGCAAAGCCTTGGAATCGAGGGGTGGATCGATGCGCAAATCGCCCTGACTCCCAGCCTACAACAACCACATACAGAAGCTGCTCAAGCAATCGATGAAGCAGATGACGACATCGGTTTTTATAGTGGAACTAAACTGATCGGATGGTGGGAAAATGCAATCCATGCAGATGATCAACTACGGCAACGAGTCGCCTTTGCTTTAAGTGAAATCCTCGTCGTCTCAGACGATGCGAGTATGATCGATGGAGAACCTGTCGGTATGTCGAATTATTATGACATTTTTATTCGAAATGCATTTGGCAACTACCGAGACATCCTTGAAGAAGTCGCCTACCACCCTGTAATGGGCATCTACCTGAGCCATAAAGGTAATCGTGCAGCCGACCCATCTATAGGCCGCTTTCCCGACGAGAATTTTGCTCGAGAGATTATGCAGCTCTTTACTATCGGCCTATGGATGCTGAACACCGACGGCACACAGATGCTCGACGCTGAAGTCGAAGGCGAACCGATTCCAACCTATACCAATTTCGAAATTTCAGAACTCGCCCGCGTCTTTACAGGAATGAATTGGGGCACCAACAACTCATTAATTTGGTGGGAGTATTCAAGCTATCCTTACGAATCGGAAATCGATCCATACACTGTACCGATGCAATTCTGGGAAGGGCGTGAGCTGGATTCGGAAACCGGTGAATGGCTGCCCTACCAAGAATGGGTTGACGGCGAAATCATAGAATACTTTATCCGTGATAATGATGAAAAGCACCTGCCAAACAATGTCATCATACCGGCAGGTCAACTTGGCGGCGAAGATGTTGCTCAAGCTTTAGACGGCTTGTTCAACCACCCGAACGTTGGTCCATTCATCGCCCGTCGTTTAATACAACGACTCGTCCTATCAAACCCGAGCCCCGCATACATTGAACGCATTGCCACACTATTTAATGATGATGGCACCGGCACACGTGGCAACTTGGCAGTAGTGATCAAAGCAATTTTAATGGATAGTGAAGCTCGGGATTTCTCGAACCTCTCAAATCCAGCTTACGGTAAACAACGTGAGCCTTACCTACGCTATGTAAATCTAGGTCGCACATTCAACGTGGCCTCCACAGCAGGACCCATTGTGGCTTTTTGGAATGAAGACGTGTTTCAACAAATGCCAATGAGTGCACCTTCAGTTTTCAATTATTTCACACCCGATTACACACCTCCCGGAGAGTTGCAAAACCAAGGGCTGTTTGCCCCTGAATTTCAAATCACCACATCCGTCAGTGCAACGACCGTGCCTAACGAGTTTTATTGGATGGCCCGTTATGGCATCCTCAATTGGTATAACTGGAATGGCGTTGCAGGTGCACCAGGTGATTACACACCGCAAATCGATTATACAACTGAACTCGCCTTGGCAAACGATCCTGATGCACTTATTCGCCATCTAGACCGTTTACTGACCCACGGTCATTTGCAACCCATCCAACAGTCCATCATTCGCTTCGCGCTCCAACGACGCATTGATCAAGGACGTTCAGCAAACGAAATCATTGGACTCGCCGTCTATCTAATCATGACTTCACCCGATTACGTGATACAAAAATAGCCCTTCTTTATGCCAAATCGTGCTCCAAAAATCTCGCGTCGCAAATTTCTCGGACAAGCCAGCTGTGCCGGAGTTGGCTCAGCCTCATTGTTTTCCACGCTTTTAAATTTACGTATGGCCAGCACTGCTGCCGCACAAAATTTACCAGTTGTGGATCCTTTTGAATACCGCGGCCTCGTTTGCCTCTTTCTAGCGGGAGGAAATGACTCCTACAATATGCTGGTCCCTAAAGGTGATACCGAGCATGCCGCCTATGCGGCTATTCGCTCGGATCTAGCGTTACCTAAAGAAGACATCTTAGCGATTAATCCCACTAACGACCTTGGTGGTCTACAACTCGGAGTCCACCCTTCAATGCCTGAGGTGCAAAGTCTCTTTGAAAATAATCGCTTAGCATTTGTCACCAATGTAGGCACACTCGTTGAACCGACGACATTAAGCGGATATGATAATGGCACCACACCGTTACCTCGTGGTCTGTTCTCTCATTCTGATCAAGTCGAACAATGGCAAACATCCATACCAGATTCCGCAAGCGGTTTTGGCTGGGGTGGCCGCACCGCTGACCTATTAAATAGTCTCAACGATAATGACAAAATTTCCATGAGCATCTCGCTTAATGGAACCAATCTTTGGCAAAATGGAGAACAAACTGCCCAGTATCAAATCACCCAAAATGGAAGTATCGCACGTTCTGATTATGGTGTAAATCCCGGTAGCTGGAACGCTATGGTCGGGGCTGCAATCGATAGCCAAATCGATCAAAAATATGCCAATCTTTTTGATCAAACTTTTGCAAATATCAGTCAAAATGCTATCGAAGCACATGAATCTTTTTCAGCAGCTACTGGTTCAGTAGCTGCTTTTACTGCAGTACCTTTTACCAATCCAGCGACTGATACAGATGATGAAATCAATGCCATCAATCGTCTTGCCGATTATTTCACGATGGTGGCTAAAACAATCGCTGCCCAAGGCACATTGGGACTCCGTCGTCAGACATTCTTCATTAATGTTGGTGGTTGGGATCATCATGATGAGGTGATCGACACACAAGCATCCATGTTAAAGGTGATCAGCCGTGGTCTTGACTACTTTAATTCTCTGATGGTGGAAATCAATATGGATGATAAGGTGACACTTTTCACCGCATCCGACTTTGCTCGAACACTCACTTCCAATGGCCGTGGTTCAGATCACGCTTGGGGTGGTAATCAAATGGTAATGGGTGGTGCGGTCAAAGGTCAGCAGGTGTATGGAAGCTATCCTGACCTCTTCAGTGGGAACTCACTCGACACAGGTCGCGGCCGTTTAATTCCGACTCTATCTGTTGATGAATATTTCGCTGAACTTGCGGCATGGCTCGGCGTTCAATCAGGTGACTTAACCACTGTGCTTCCGAACTTGGATCGCTTTTATACACCAGGCTCAGGCGCCCCTGTCGGTTTTCTCTTATAGTCGAATAATGAAACGACGCATTACACTAGGTATATTCGCGTTCTTTGCTCTTATACTAGGGATCACTTTCTGTAGCTCTAGAAAGTCTATAGATTCCGAGATTCTTGATGAACGCATCCCACAGACGATTGAAATAGAGCCGTCTCATATATTTCAAAAACCGTCATCACCATATACACAGAAGCTGATGCGATTAAACACGGATCCCATTGAAGACCTTAAAGTCATCAATGAAATGCTTGGTTACTACACACTGGATCCGGTTAAAAAACTGCCAATGGGAACCAACCAAGAAATTACAAGAGCACTCACACACAAGAAGCCAAACGAACTACCTTTTTTACCGTTAGAACATCCAGTAATCAACGATCAAGGCGAACTCACCGATCGCTGGCAAACACCTTACTTTTTTCATGCTCTATCGAGTAGCTCTATTGAAGTTCGTTCAGCTGGAGCAGACCGAATCATGTATAGTGAAGATGATATCATTTGGCCTGAACCCAAAAATATATCAAAGCCTAAAGCTATCTTTGAAGAATCAGTAAACATATTAAATTAAGAACGTATACGTTTTAAGTAGACTAATAGAAAAGCGATACTCCCTAACAAGCTCGAAAAATATTTAGTTTCCGGAACGATCGAATAATTGATTGTTAATCTAGGTGCTCTTCCATCAGCCGAAGGATCCATATTATCCATGCTGTAATAACCGCGCGCATTTTTAGTTAAACTTTCATTACCAATAATAACCCAACCCATATTTTGAATTGGTGAATCTAACCATAATTGAATATCGTTTAGCATATCCAAACTATTCCAAATAACTTCCGAATTAATTACCGGGCTAATACCTACCGAAGCAGAAGCCAAGGCATTAAAATCACCTCCCATATTCGTCCAATTCGTTGTGCCACGAATGGCTTCATTCCAAGTAGCTTCTCCATCCTGAGCTGGCACGCCATTACCTTGCTTATTGTCCGGGTCCGCTAACACGCTTTCAGTAACTCCCCATTCAGTAGTCACACGATGTATTGTTTGTGTTGTCCCAACAAACTTCTCATCTGGCACCTTACCAATAGTCAACGTAAGTGAAGCAGAATCAATAACAGCTCCAATAGGTAAACTTCCGGCAATATCAAATTGAATCAATCCACGACGAAAAGATGGGCCTGCACCATTTCGATTACCGGTCGTGCCAACAAAAATAAAGTCTCCAAGACTGCTACTGTTATCTGGAATATCCTCAAATATGGAACTGTCTTGCTGTGCACTTAAAACGACTTGTACTGCAAAGGCATTAGACAAACCGAATGTAGCGAATGCTAGTGATAAAAGGCAGAATCGATTAAACATGGATCAACTGTACGTTTTTTCTCAGGACTTACAAAATTTGATTTATAAGTATTATTCATTTGTCGGAATTTTAACATATTAACCTAGAAAGAGAGGTTATACCAGTTTTCGACTATAATTGGTATATCGATCCTGCTGACCCCGGTTCTAAGAACCAAGGCTACGTGGCCTCGAAACTTTGTTTCGGGGAGATCGAATTACCAGAAAATGTCGCACCTTGGTATTAGGAGTTATACCAAATTCAAAAAGGTCTGCGCTAAATGCTAGATTCAAAGGTAAGGCTGGTGCATCTCGCACCGCTCGATCATTCAAAAGGCTTCACTAACACGACGTGAATGCGCAGCGAGACGGTGCTGCGCTACCTTTCATCTCTTACTTTTTCAAAGTAGTATAACCGTGGTCACGAAGCGCAACCCTCCAGTAAAACATAGTCAATAACTAGAGGGCGATCCTCGGTCATGACCCCACACGTTTCAGTAGCCGAATCGGTAACGATTTGGTCCATCACACTCTACAAGCCAAAGCCCTCTCAATGATTGAGAAATAGAAGCGAACGTCACGACCATCATACCTTATAAGTGTCCAACCTTGGCCTCCGGCTACAACACTGTAATGGCGCGTAGAGACACGCGCCGCTACCTCTTAAATCTCATTTACACTCAAGCAATTGACTTACCAAGATAAGCAAGCATCCACATTTCTTTCCACAAACGATAGCGACCTTCGTAGGTGATCTTGCCTTCTTCTTCTTGAAATTGACGTGGCACTAAAAAACCTGTTTCTAAGTTTAAACGTTCTAAAATCCGTTGTTGCTCATTGAGTTCAATCAGCGGTTCATCTTCAAAATGTATCGGTGTCAGCGTGCTTTTGATAAGGCGCTTATGGTGACGTGCTAGTAACCTCGCTAAAGAGCCTGTTAACGGCTTACGCATCATTTCCCAGCCACTTGGATAGTAGCCGCCGTAAGGTAAAAATAAATTATCTGTAACCAAACGTCGGTTCTCTTCACCTTGGGTGGTGATTGAATAACATGCTGTCGCACCGTCTTTTCGTTTAGGTAAAAATAGAATCTGAATACGTGTCAATTGATCCGCACTTTCATAAACAGATGCACGTAAAAAAGTGTCTTCAAATAGTTCGGCCTTCATCGCACTTAGGCGTGTAAATTTTTCACCGCGCAACCATTCTCGCACCTCAATAAATTTTTTATCTGCCGGCCATTCGTCACCATCTTCGTTTAACTCAAAATCCGGAAACAATGGTAGTTCGCTACGGCTAAGTGCTTTAATCGCGATCCAGTTGTAACCAGTCTCCAGTGTAAACCACAACATGAACCCAGTAATGTAATGAACCCATACCGGACGAAATGAGAGTTCAAAATGCCAAAGAAAAAACGCAAAAAAGCCGGCAAACAAAAACCAACGAAGCCAACGGCCAAAAACCGTTAATACCGGCATAGCTAAGCGCCCACCGAGTATCGGCAAAAGCACAGATATAATTGCTAAGGCAAAAAGTGTATATTCAATGACTGTTTGTTCTGGCATATAAAAAAGAAAGAGCGGTCAACGAGACCGCCCTTTCGTATAAAACTGATGTTGGTCTTTTCGCGCGACTACCTTAATTCAAGCGTAGCGGCATGATCACGCAGATGAAATTGTCGAGTGTTTTAAACAGACCTGGGCTGAGTTCATCCTTAAACTCGAAGAAGACTTCATCTTTGGTCAGTGCCTTCAATGGCTCCATCAAGAACTGAGGATTAAATGCTACTTGCACTTCAGGGCCATCGTAAGCAATTGCCATAGATTCGTGCGATTCACCGTATTCAGTAGACGAACCAGAAATCTCTAGAAGGTTCTTAGTGACCTTAAGCTTCACTGAATTGCTCTTATCGGAAGTCACCAATGCCGCACGGTGCACACACTCCAACATGAGCTCACGCTCGATTTTGACGCGATGCTCAGTCTCTTTTGGAATGACTTGACGGTAGTTCGGGTAATTGCCCTCTACGATCTTCGAGACCAGGTAGAGATGATCAACGAGACCGGTATCACTAGACTCATTGATATCGATTTCAAAGGCTGCCTGGCGGTCGTTAAACGCGATCTTCACCTTCTCGCCCTTGCCCATCAAACGCTCAAGCTCAGCAACTGTCTTCGCAGGAAGAATCAAGCTGCCAGCATTTTCTTCGCTGATTTCGGTTTCGAGCGAGGTAAGTCCAAGACGGCGACCATCAGTAGCCACCAAAGTGAGTTTTTCATCGGCAAAATTGAAATAGACACCGTTGAGAATATAGCGGTTCTCGTCATTGGATTGTGCGTAGGAAACGCTCTTCAACATGCCAACGATCTGTTCTTGAGAAAGCTCAAAAACCTTGCGATTTTCGAAAGTAGGCAGTGGAGGGAACTCCTCGCTGACGATGCCCATAATTTTGAAAAGGGAACCGCCAGATGTGATCTTCGCTTGGTTTTTGTCACTCGTCTCGATGAAGACGTCGCTCTGCGGCAATTCACGAACAATGGTCGCCAACTTACGAACGGGCAGGGTGAGTGAACCCGCTTCTGAAACTTCGGCCTTGATGCGGCAACGAATACCGAGATCGAGGTTTGTCGTGGTCAGGGAAATGTGACCCTCCTCGGCTTCGATCAGCACATTGCTGAGAATGGGCATCGTCGAACGAGTGGCGACAACGTTGAGGACCTGCTGGAGACCGCTGCTAAAATGATCTTTGTTGATCTTGAACTTCATGGTGTAAATTTGTCGGTAATTTCAGAGTTACTGGCAATGCTTATGTATTATAGTATTTTATATAATTAAATCTCTACTTAACAGTAAGGGGGGTGAATAGGTAGAAAAACTCAACAAGTTACTGATCGCAAGTAATTTAGGTTGATTTTTCTGTGTGTAAAACGTGGTGAGTAGAATTGTAGAGTGGTGTATAATGTGCAAAAGTTTTTATAAACACACAGTGTCTTCACAGTTGTTCCCAAGTTATTCACTGCTTTTTTTGTCGGTTTTATGAAGGTGTTTACGTGCTCGATAAATACGGTAAAAAAGTCGGATTGGACCAAATGCTATGTAAGCAAAGAAAATTAGCGCAAAAGCGAGTTCCTTAATGATGAAGGCAATCCCGAGTCCGAGGATCAATATAATGAAGGTGCGGAAGCGTGTGCTGGTCTGCCAATCAATATCTTTAAAGCTTGGATAAGGGATATTACTGATCATTAAGCCCGCAATCGCTAGCATGAAGATTGGCATCAGTATGATCCATCCGTCATGAAGATCGAAACTAGTGTATACGAGCACAAGTGAAGCGATCATGGCCGCTGCTGCTGGAACAGGTAGCCCTAGGAAGTCTTTGGTGCCTTTAAGTCGCTCTGCCGGCGGTAGCATAGGATGTGTTAGCACATTGAAACGAGCCAATCGCACAGCTGCACAGAGCAAGTAAACGAAACCAATCAACCAACCAATCTGTAAAAAGAATGGATATTTCTCTGTGGGAGAAAGGATTAGAAAAATCATCATCATGGCCGGAGCGACTCCGAAGGAGATGACGTCTGCAATTGAATCGAATTCTTTACCAAACAGTGATTCGCGTCCGCCGAGTCTGGCGACACGACCGTCGAGCGCATCGCAAATCACTCCAAAGAGAATGAACCATACTGCTTGTGTGAAGTAATCAGAGGTTACTTCTGGGTCTGTCGCATAATTCGCCTGAATACAGCGCAGAATAGCAAGGAAGCCAAAAAAAAGATTACCAGCGGTTAAGCTATTGGGGAGCAAGTATATATGACTCGCTTCGCCAGAGTCTGCGTATTGATGTTTCGGCTTTTCTTCAGGATCAGACATAGGTTAAGAATATGGGGTGTCCTAATCTTCTTTGTGACGAATGGACTCGATGTATTTCCAAAAAGAGTCGTTTTGTTCGACTAAAAAATCTTCGGTAACAGGTAATTTGAAACGGAAGATGAAGTCTGAAAGTGTATTTTTATGAAGAATGTAATGTGAAAATAGAGAATCGCCATCTTGCTCAAAATAAATGCGAAATTCCCCTGCCCTCACGCGGTAAAATGTTTTCCCTTCGCGCTGAAAACGACCGAGTTCATCATTTGGAGCATCTAATTGCTCTTGCTTAAGCGTGCTAATCACTTCCACCAGAAGCATCTGTGATGGAGTATCGAGCTTGTTGAGCTCATGCATACTTTGTTCGCTGAAATTGACTTGAAACATCTGTTAAGGTTCTGGGCTGTTCTTCAAAAAGAGAGCACACTGTAGCTGTGCTAACAAGTTGTGCAATCGCAGAATAGACAGTCGAAACGTTGCCAAAAACCATTACTTTAATGGCTGATTGCGTCCTCCAATGGTTTCTATGCGAGATTAGAATCTCAGGCTGAGTGCAGCACCGAATGTCCATCCGCTAAGATCTGTTTCAAAAGAGGTATTCCCTACATTTTCATCTAGGTCTTCGTTTACGTCGTAGCGAGTGAAGGCTTCAATGGTAAGTGTTTCGGTGATTTGGTAGCCAGCTCCAGCCTTGAAATAGAGGCCAATGAGAAAGTCTGTTTCGCTGACGGAGTTGTTTATTGTACTCGTTACCGTCGGTGTTTGGGTCTTTGCCGTCCAATCTACGTAATTGATCACCAGACCAGCTCCGAAGTTGAGTGAACAGTTTTTTGCGGGCATCCAGTTTAGTTCACCACCTAGACCGAAGCTATAAATGTCTAATTCATTTTCAAAACTGTATGTCTGACTGCCAATTGGTGTTAGGTTTTCATTGCGAAGAGTTGGCTGATTATTGATCAGTGGCCCTGGTCCTGGAAAACTACCTGTATAAGGTGCTATTGGTAAAACAACGCCATTCAGTGAATAAGTATCAACCGTTGTGATGTCGTATTGTGTTAATTCGCTTTGTAGCGAGGTATCAAAGCTGCTGTATGAAAAATTAACTGATAAACCGAGATCAAGATTCTCTTTAAGTTTAATGAAATAGAGCAGCTCTAAGTAAGGGGCGGTTTCTGTATCGTCGTCGCTGCTTAGCTTTTCGGGGGTATCCAGTGCACTACCACCTGCGAGACTGTAAGTGAGTGTAGTGGGGGTGATTTGGGAGTCGCTATCGTAGCCGAAGTTAGTGGTGAGACCGGTACCTGGGGTGGCTGCTCCTATATTTACAAATCCGTCGTCGTAAGTGCGGTCAGCATTTTCAGTTGCGATGCCAGAGCTCGGGTTGGGGCTATAGAACTCAGGACTGGTCGCGCTATTGGTATAGTTCGGATTGACTTTGATGCCTCCGAGTTGACGCCAGGCGACGCCTGCGCGGACTTCCCAGGGGCTATCTTTTTGTTGGGTAGCATCGTCCGCTTGAAGAATGAATGGGAGACAGAAAAGTGGTAAGAGTTGTTTCATGGTCTGTATGGGCTTCATTTGTAAGGCCCGTGTTAGTTCGAAAGGTTAATAACCGCTTAATCAATGTATGAATTTTGGTGTATAGCGGGCTTCACAAGTGAAGCCCATACGTTTGAATATATGACGTTAATCGATATCAATTAGCACGAAACGATAGAAACGGCTTGGTGCTTCTGAAGGATGGCTTGCTGTTTTTGGCGGACCATTATCGATCCATTGCAAGCGATTGGCGGTAGCTGTGATTGTCTGCGGGATACGAATAAAGGGCACCTCTGGAAACCTCGCTCAAATCGCTTAATTTCACACATCTAATCTTTACCGCGTTGGCCTACGGTCTAG
>JAYJMI010452172.1:0-15922 GCA_036873855.1 Sarsia tubulosa
CAGTAAAACAAGCCAAAACTTTGTAAAACTGCTCAAATGTTTCTTGTTTTCTTTTGTTTAGCAATTTTGAGATACAAATATCTCAAAAACTACACACAGAAGTTGGCTTAATTTTTCACAGGATACTACTACTGTAATGGTCATCGTTCATTCCACAAAGTTCCAATACATGATTAATTGTTTTGGCCAAAACACCTGAGTATATCTCTTTAACGTTTATGTAAACTCAGGATAGCCTGTAAATAGAGATATTTGTTGAAACATAATCTTGAATTTAGAGCATATAACGAGTGAACCATACGCCTTTTTTGTTACAAGCTTCAAACATAGAATTACCATACATATTTGTCTGTTTAGCTACAAGTTTAAATTTTAGGTAGTTTTAATAATATTTTGAGACATGTTTGTTATATATTTTTATATCCTATATTATCTCTCACAAATTTCAAATAAATCTCTAGTTGGTTTAGAAGGATTTTAAAATAAACTGTCATCAAGTTATGACATAACACCTTGCACAAGATTTGCTATTTGCTATTTCTCGATTTTTTAGAAGGAAATTTTAAAGAAAATGACATCAAGTCATGCAAAACTCCTTAAGCCTCGGCACAACACCTTGAGTATTATTCTCTAACCATCTCCTTTTGATTCAGAAGAAATTTCGAAAGAAACTGTCATCACATCCATCATATTATTTTCCTATCACGAAAGCCCACTAATCCATTTGTTTACAGTAATTTTGAATTATCAGAGATCTTTCTTTACGTCTCCAGTCTTAGTAAATAATCAATTTCTTTCCTCGTAACATACAACAAACGATTTTTTTGGTAAATAACTTTGTTTTTAACATTTTCTTAGATTGTGTTACACAATATGTAAAAACGTCTGAATGAAGCTTCTTTGTTTTTAATGTTCTAAGAAGTATTTTTATATTATGCATCCTTTGTTAGTTGATTCTGATACTATTCTATATCTATGTTTAATTGCAGAATAGCTTGAGACCTTCTAACATAAAGCTTGAGACCTTGCAGTGTTTCGTAATGGATATATCAAGCGGACTTGGATTGCAATTGCTTATCGGTTCCTGTTTATTTGCAGTATTTGTTGTTGGAGTTGTTTTAATATTTTTATTTAAATGTTTAAGCGATAAAGATTACTTCGCCAATGGTGAAATTACTCCAATCGATTACACTCTTATGGAAAAAAAAGGTTTGTATGATGTAGTATACAACCCAGTCACTGAAAGGTATAAGTGGAATCAATCACAATTATCTACTTATCAAGTATCGACCTCGTATCAGTTTCGTTGAAAACAGCTTAGCAAAAAGCATATAGCTTTGAAGAAGCTTTAGGATTCTTTCACAACATTTACCAAGCGTGCATCGAAGCAAGAATGCGATTGTGTACTCAGTTTAGGAAAACGAATACTCATTTAGTCACTTGCCAAAATTACTCGCCACGGCAAAAATTATTTTTCGTTAAATTTTCTTGTGTGACCGTGGAAATATTTTCTTGTATTATAATTTGAAAGATTCACTTTCACTTTCGTTTCATTTCGTTTTAATTTATTTAAGCTTTTTTTGTCCTACATAGCTGTGAACTCTTCAAAACTTTTGATGTAAAAGTAACAAAACTTTGTTTGAATTAAACCTGGCTTTCAAACAATATAAAAAAACATTTTTTACACATGAAAGCTGTTCAGTGAAAGCTGTCCATGGTATCTTAGAATTTTAACATTAGATAGATCGTGTTTCGACACTAGCAAACCCTTGGACCAAGAGACATTTAACTAAATAAGTGGGAGTTTTGACAACGGTATCTTTTGGTCAAAATATCAACCCTACAGTACTGAAAACTTTCCGAAATGAAAGATTTTCTGAGTATCTGAGTATCCTGAGTATCCTGTGAAAATTTTAGCAAATTTCTATGTTTTTGTTGAAATATTTGCATTTGAAATTGTCTAAACAATAGAAATCAAGAAGCAATTGGGCTTTTTTACAAAGTTTGGAATGATCTATTTATTATTTACTCAGTTACAGAGGTGAAGTTTACCCAAATCTTGATTTATTTTTAAATACTCTTTACTAAATTACAATACAATATAGGTTGTCCCAATAATGATCTCACTCGAAGTTGTGCCTTTAAATTACAGTACATAGAGAATATAAGAATTAGTATACTTTAAATAGTACCCTTAAAATTATATCAACTACTGTAAAACAAGGAAACATTAACTACTATAGTAGCTAGTAAGAGAATGGCAAGATTTTAACTTGCTTCTGCAGACATATGAAAGTTACAAAAAAATATTCAATCGAACTGTATTATTCAATTTAGACAAGTAGTAAAGGTAGAGTTAAAAATAATAACGATAACCAAAAATTACTTTATTCCAATTGTACTGTATTGTGACTCAGAGACATCCAAAAAGCAATACTTATTACGTAGCATTATAGCAGTTTAGGTCGTTACTCATAGACTACTGAAGACTACCGGTCTGCTGAAGAAGATTCAGTACAAACCTATACTTTGCAACATACTATTGTTTTGGATATAAAAAAAAAAAGAAAAAAAAAATTAAAAATCACCCCTTACAGTATCCACTTTCAAGAAAACTATTATAAACACCAGTATTAACCAGAATATATTTTTCTACTTTTAAAAGAATATTTATAAAGTTTGAACAAATCAGTTTAGGTTTTTTAATACAAACATACGTCGTTTAAATTTATTTTCGTTCCAATAGATTTCTAGGTTGACAATATTAAAAGTTTCATTAGCGTATAGTAGTTGCGAAGTATAAATTGGTTAAGTTGTATTTTACCCTTTTTTGAAATAGAAATCTTTACTGTAGATCAGCCTAAATTAATTAAACATGACATAAGAAAAGCCAGACGAGGACTTTTAAATTCAAGCTTTATGTTATACTAAGTTAAAAACTTCTTTAAAAAGGATAGTTTCAAGTGGAGTAGTTGTGCTGTGTTGTTTTTCTTAAATACACCTTTTGCGGATTTCGTCAAAAAAGCACTCTTTCGCAGATAGCTGGAGGTAAAAATATTTTCGCAGGAGGAAAAGACCGTAGCAAAAATACGTTTTGCTTGATATTTTTAGTTAGGGAGTAAAATCTTACACAAAACCTATATTAAAGTTTATTATTTATAATTTTCTACCATTACAATAAAAAAACATGCAAATATTATAACATCGGCAATAAAAAGATGATTCATCTTTTCCCACTATTCTCACCTGTAAAGAATGGTTTGTTTACCTCCAGTAGAATTTCATATCTGCGATGGAACTTCTTTGATGTTTATTAATTGCCGAGATACACAAAAGGTGTATTATGTTTTCCATTTGCTGTATGATATTTTTGTGTTTCTTCATGTTTGATTTTTAATGTATGATTGATGTTTGATGTTTTATGGACAAGCAATTTCTTTATAAGTATTCAAATAGAGAGAAATCTGATTCTAACTTTATATTATTTATTTTTACACATCAAAATTTACCCTACAGTACCATCTTTATGAAACAAAAACCTTTGAGTTTGTTTCTTTCTAGAAATACTTCATTTCTTATTTGAGCTCTTCTCACGTCTCAAAAACTACCATTATTAGTAAAAAACGAAATATTATGGCAAAATCATACCGAGTATTAAAAATCCTAAGCTGAAATTACAAAAATTGTATTCTTTTGTTTATATAAAAAAAAGTCCTAAGAAAAATTATTATGAATTATATGAATTGGAAAGTGTAAAATAAAGCTTGCAAGTATAATTTGTTTTTTAAAAACCCATACTTCGGAAGGTAAATATACAGCATTACCATAAATCAAAGACTTATCTATGGGAATATGGCAAATTTTATTTTTATTAAAAAATTATTCTGTTGAATTTACAATATAAGAGTTTTATAAATGACACATTCTTTAAAACAAAAAAGCTACCTTTAAATTTAATACAAAACAAAAACATTCTTGCTTAATGCAACAGTCAACTTTGTTGTAGTTTTTATAAAACGTATTATTCCAAAAAACAATTATTTTTTCACGGTATTAGCATCACGATATTAGTGCGGGATATCCGAGGAAATATCAAATCCAGAAAAAAACTTTATTGTTTCTACCCTTGCTACAACAGTATCAAACCTTTTATAACAACTCCTCTTTCGTTTTCTGCCTGATATTTCTTACAGCAGTAACAGTAAAAAAACGAAACATTCTACCGCCTCAAAAAAATTTGATAAAAAGCAGAATCCTTGGCCAGTTTTACTTCGAAAATACCAACTCCAAAAACTCAAAAAGTTGGTTGTCTGACGTCATTTTCTATTGTTAAAATTGATAATAGATCAAAAGTTCCGAGATATTTAAGGTGGATAAGTTTTATTAAACTGTACTAGGGTTGCAGTACGAACTTCAATATATGGGGGATTAGAGGAACTGTAGGATCTTTAACTAACACTCCACCAGGATTGAACCGCCAGAAAAGATATTTTAGTATTTTAACATTCTAGTTTCGCAAAAGCATTCTACAATGCTTCTGCGAAAACTCACCATATAAAGATGATAATCATGGACATATTGTTTCTGGCGATTTAAGAATTGTCGAAAATAATAAATTAAGAAAACTACTATGCAAAGGTCCTAAATATAGGGAACCTGTTTCAATTAACGAGTCTAAATGCAAATCAGAAATAAAATCCGGCCTATCTAACTTTTCATCAGTTTGGTGTGACAAACACGGGTTACCAAACAATTCTTTCTTAGAATGGACAAATTTAATAATGACTAAAGTTGATAACAAAATTAAAAGTCTAAAATCAAAGCATAAGTTTTTCCCAGTAAACCAATCCTAAAGGATCCAACCGTGGTTTTATACCTTAACGTACATGAAATTAATTACATGAAAAATATGTTATGTGCCCTATTGATAAAACAGCTAATAATACTGCATTTGTTTGCAAAAAAACACTATGTTGATGTAATTTTGAAAGAACTTGATTTGGCTTTAACTAAATTCAATACCTACGAACTTGTTAATAAAACAACTACTAAAATTACTGAAGAACAACATAATTGTTTGCAAACACATTTTAACATCATAAATAAAGATTGATTATAATTGCCTTCCGTCTATATATTGGCTATTGGCAACTCATGATTCGATTAGTTTAAAAAGTCGTTATCTCCTTTCCGGGATTCTTTAACTAACTGTATGACATTTAAACAATTTATTTTACACTAAGAAAATGTTGTCTGCTCATAAATAATAGTTCGAAACCCCCTATTTTCGGATCAGGAAGGAGAAATAAATGTTATATCGCCAACTTCAGACTCTCAGCGCTGGGATCGCCCAGTGAGACTGAAAGTATAAGAATATATGCTATACAGAGATGACGACAAAGTTAAACGAAGACGATATCGTTGCAGTTTGTGAAATTTGAAGACCAAATTTGAAGAAAATAGCTTTCAGGTTAGCTCAATTCATATCAAAAGTGGAACTGTATCAAGTTCGTCTTGTTGCTTTACTGAGAATTTTAAACAATGTCAAATTTCTTCTTTGTTATTGTGTCTAAGGGAAAAGTATAACACATATTGAAGTCTAACCAAATAGGTAAAAAATTAAATACAAATGGCTTTCTCTTAAATCAGGCTAATTAAATGACTGCTTTAATTGAACATGAAAAAAAAATTAAAGCTTTACGATTCTAAAAAAATTGATAGATAAAAATTAAAATTAAGAATAGCTTAGATTCTTCTTATAAAACATGACATAACATTAGCCTGATTTTAACTAAAACAGCGATGAAATTGGACCAACCCTAATTTTTGGCACAGCACCTTGTACAAGATTCCCTGTTTACAAGAGGTCATTACTTCATATTATTTAGATATCAAGAACATCTTTATGTCTAATCCATTTGTTTAGTTTTGAACTGTCAGAAGCCTTTATCTATGTGATCAGTTTATAGTAAATATTCAATATTTTCTTGTTTAACATATAACAAACGATTTTTTGGTAAATATGTTTGTTTTAACATTTTTTAACATTGTACTGAACAATATATAAAGACAATATCAATGAAGTTTCTTTGTATATAATATTCTACGAAGCATTTTAACATCGTGCAGACTTTGTTAGTTGTTACTGACACTATGCCAATGTCGATATTTTTAAACAGATTAAGCATCATCAGTTCTTGTAAAAAATAGCTTGAGACTTTTTAGTGTATGAGAATGGCCATATCATATGGACTTGGATTGCAATTATTAATTGGTTTCTGTTTATTTTCAGTATGCATCGTTACAGTTATTTCGATTTCCTTGTTTTTATGTTTAAGCGATAAAGGTTATTTCACAACTAGTAAGAATACAACTGATTGTGTCCCCACAGAACAGAATCGCTTTTATGATGTAATTTACGACCCAGTTACTCAAAGATATGATTTTAATCAATCTCAATTACCTAGCATATCAGAACAGAGGAGTATAGACTACATATCAGTTTCTTTGAATTCAGCTTACCAAAAAGCATATAAAAAAGACTCTAAAAACTACTCTACTGAATTTCAGAAGCTTTCCCAACTTTTACCAGGCGTGCATCGAAGCAAGAACGTGACTAAGTACTAGTGTTGCAGTAAGAACTTCTATATTGAGGAGGGAATGGACGCCACAAGAAGATCTACAATTCTGGCCCGCCATAATTGAACCAATAACATAGATATTTTAATATTTAAGCACTCCGAATCAGCTAAGCTAGCCTTCTTGTATGTTTTGCCTTTGTTGATGGAGAAACGCGCAAGAGCATTTCGTTTGTTACGTCACGAAAAAAAGTCATACCTTTAAAAACATCTATTGGTTGAGTCTGTATAAATACTTTACATCAAGTAGCAATAGAAGCGCAATGTTTCACAATGAAGAGGGAACTAGTTGATTAGCGTACTTATTTTTTTACTACGTGTATTATATATTGTATTTAAAATGAATCAAATATGGATTTTCTTACGTCAACAACTTTTATTTACAATATTTTCAATTTCATCGGTTACAATCGTAATAGTAGTAAAGCTAGTAATCAAAATTGACGTCAAACTGCTAAGAACCGCAAAAAAGAGCAGCTTGGCTGGAGCTCTAACAGAGGCAAATAAAATTAACCATACTGGTTATAACTATACGCAACTAAACTAAATTGACGTTTACTTAATAAAGTGAGTCATATTGAACAAGTTTTTAGTAAATAGATATTAATTTAATTTTAAATCGTTAAAAAAATTGTTAGAAAAGGTAAGTTTCGTTGCACCCTATTTTCCAAACACAATCCCTATATCTACGTTTTTACAAAAATACTTGCTGTAGGCAAATGAAAATTTTCACCTGTTTTTCAATTAAACCAAACTAGTCATGTGCAAAGTTTTTGAAATAAATCAAAATATTAAAGATTTTATATAACTTTTTCGATTGGCGGTCGTTTTTTTTTGGCCTATCATGCATATATATAAAAAAACAGCATCCTCATCATATTCAGATAGTAAATCGAGTAAAAACCTGCTTTCTTCGCTACTACAAGTTTACAAGACAGGACTTATATGTAATATAATATATTTCAGTTTATAGAACAGATGAGGTCAATTACCACACAACATATCAACTACAATTTTAAAATATTAAGAAAAAACCTTAACCATGTTAGGTTTCAAGGTTTCCATATTTGGTTTTGTAATTGTTTTATACGCCATTATTGGAAAAAAAACTTATAAAATAGTCGAATGAACAAAATGCGGAAAATCAAGATTCATTTTTGAACAGTTGACATTCAATATTTGTATAAAGTGGAAATATTCCTAGTTAGGTATTAATACTTTTTGTTTGCACATAGATAAGTGATTTTTTGCAATTGTACTCTCTATCAATTTTTTTCGTCAATATCACCCCACGCTACACATGCATAAGGATAATTGTTTTAACTAAAGTGCGAATCAATCGGAAATACGTTTTAACTGTTCTTAAGTCGATTTGACTTTTTTGCCCTTCTTAATCAATTTCCCAATTCTCAAATGCATTTTCCCAGAAGGTATAAATATAAAATTATAACAATACTAAAATACTACAATGCGACAATACTTTTCTAGTTTATTAATTTTACTTTGCAAACCCTGTTTACTAATTAATGGAAAGCATAACAAAATCATCAGCAAACAATAATGAACTAATAAGATCGTTAAACATGTGAACGGTATCAATATCAGCTCCTACAATGTCTTTAGATAAATCAATAATAATGATGTTGAAAAGCAATGTACTTAACACGTCACCTTATTTTTTAAGAAGTTATTTTAAAATGAAAATAAAATTAGTAGTACGGTGTCTTTTGCGAAAGTCGGCTTGTTCTTTTGCTAGTAGATTTTTATTTGCAAGTTGATTTTCAATTTTTTTTATATAGTACAGTACTAAAAAGTTTTCCTAAACAGCTAGTGATTCCTCGATAGTTATTAGGATCAATAGTGTCGCCACTTTTATGTATCGAGTATATGAGGCCATGATTCCATGCCTTTGGATAAATGCTGGTATTCAGTACCTCATTGCAAAGAGTTTTAATTTGAAGTAAAACATTTTCTCTAAGCATTTTAATAAATTCTGAATTAATATTGTCTAGCCCCGGAGCTTTTTTAAGTTTTCAACTTCTTATGGCCTCTTTAATTTCCTTACTACTTATCTCTTTATTCAAATGTTTTATATTCTGGATATGTACGTTTGTTTAAACCTCATTTTTTTAGGTTCTGATCTTTATAATCTTGAAACATGTCATCAGAGAGGTTTCTAATGCTGATATTAGTTTATTTTCTTCCTTACGTTTGGCTTGCCTGCAAACTTTTTTATAAGATTTTTTTCTTTACAAAGTACTGTCCTTGTAAAAAACATTTTTTGGAGATCACTTCAGACCTTTAGCAATTGTCAAAAGTCCTTTTCGTCTTACTTCACATTTACTTCTATACCAACTTTGAGTGTACGTTTTCATTGTATAATCTTTATTATTGTTCTTCCTTTGTTTTAAGGTAGTATAAGCAGAACTGATATAGATGTTTTTGTATCTTAAGTAACAAACTCTCTACTTCATTCATACTCAAGGATTTATAATAAAATATATATAATAAAAATTAATACGAATATTATAAAAAATCTATATTAAAATATTAAAAAATATTAAAAAATAGAGAATGTTACTTTAAGAAAAATCAAAAAATGTATTAGAGTGTTTTTTAACAAATTATATGTGCCAAAAAAAGTATTTCTAACAGTTCCCAAGAAAGAACTTATACTAGTCCTTCCTTACCTTGGTAAAATGTCAACTGACTTACTTGCTGCTTCAACAAATTACCTCAGTAAAGTAAAAGTAATTTTCAAAACAAGTAATAGATTACCGTCATTGTTTTCTTTTAAAGATGTCATTCAAAAAGATCTTTTCTCTAACCTTGTTTACAAATTTTCGTGTGGTGGCTGCTAAGCCACCTACTATGGCAAAACTGAACGCCATCTTAATGTTAGAGCTTCAGAGCATTTAGGTTTGACACCTTTAAAGTGAGTAACTAATGTAAAACCATCAGCAGTTTCAGATCATTTATTACTGACTGGCCACAATAGTAACTTTGACAATTTCACCATCTTGTCTAGTGAGGCCAATGGTTTTAAACTCTTGGTCAAAGAATCCCTTCTCATGTCAAAGGATTCCCCAATTTTGAACAGGATGATAAGTTCATTACAATTAAAATTGTTTTAGTTTGAATCTGTTCCCTTGTTTTAGTAATAATTATTACTAATCAGACAATGTATAAACATATTATAAAATCGTTAATTACTTTTAACTGATATCATATATTATCAAATAAATCACACAGTGAAAATAAGATAAGTTCTGTTAGGACTTGAAACGTCGCTAAAATAATATTATTAACATAAATTAAAAAAAGAATAAGAACTCAATAAAACTAATAAGTTTACATTCACTAACTTTTTGTTTGGTGTTTGGCGGAAAATTGGTACGTCTCTTTTAGACTTTATACCAACCAAACTTTCTGCTTTTGTTTTGAATAGTTTTTATAAACTTTTTTCTTATATAAAGTTGACTTAGTTAGATAGTGTCTGTTTGCTTTTTGATTTTTCTTAAAGTAACATTCTCTATTTTTTTAATATTTTGTTTTTTTATAATATTCGCATTAATTAAGTCAGCGACTTTATTGGTTTAGGCAGATTTTTTGTTATTCTTCTCGTACACGGAACACGGAATCGAACGATTTCCGGAACAATTTTCCGGAACATTTCCGGAACATTTCCGGAACAATTTTCCGGAAATTTTTTTTATTATATATATTTCATTCATACTCATCTAACGGATTTAAATCATTATTCTCTGGATTTGAATTTTGTTAGAATATTTCTCTACAAGGATAGCTTTGAAAAGTAAATTCCTTGAATTATAAATCAAGATGTTTGGCTGGTAATTTAATATACATTCAATCATTACATTTGAAAATCGTGGTACTACTTTTACGCTTTAAGTCGGAAAAAGATAACAAATAGAAAATTTTCACAGGAACTTGTCTCTGAGTTTTATCAAATTTCCAATCAACTAAAGATTACAAATTTAGATGTCGAGACTTAACTGAATAAACAGGTTTACAGGCAGTTTTCAAAATATTTCGCAATAATTGACTTTATCAGTTGAATTTAAATTGTTATTTAAATTAAAATATTTTTAAATTCCATTACAGTTAAAGCATTTCCAAAATTTAGGGTGTTTTTTACCGCTAATTTTTATTGGCTTAATCAAAATATATATTGAATAAAGCATCTGTTTTCTGTATCTAGTTATGAAAAAACTATGCTTTCTTTCTAACAAGTACATAGTGTTTCCTACACATATTGCGCATGAAACCTGGCACTAAGTGCTCATTTTTAAGATTCATAATGAAATACTTAGCACGTTTTTCTTTGATAGTATTACTTTCTAGTGACAAAATTAAAAATTCGATATAATTTTTTAAAATTAAGTGCAGAAGTACCTTTAATAGTTAAAGGAACTTACTCCGGTGTTTTGGCCAAAATAATTAATCCATACTAAAGCTTTGTAAAATGAAAAAAGACCACTTCTGTATTATCCTGTGAAAATTTGAGGCAATTCATATTTGTAGTTATTGAGATATTTGTATTTCAAAACCGGAGTTGAGTTTTTTAACAAAGTTTTGAAGTATTTTACTTTTGTTTTGCTTACATTCATGAGCAAATATTTCCTAGCTTCACTGGTCTCAAACTGCTCTTTGTAATAGATTAATTTCAACATAGGTTTCAAAAAGCAAATTTCTGAGTAGGCCCATTAAAGCAGATGGCACAAAAGGCTACAAAAGGTTAAACTATTATATTCATTAATGTAGCATGTAGCATTCGCTATATCAATAGTAACAAAAAAATGTAAATGAAACTATACAGAATCTGAATTTATAGCATCAACCTTTGTAATGAAGTGCATTAGCCATTTCAATGTATTGTTTAAATTACTTTGCATTTTTTTTCTAGAATCTTACCATCTTTATAACTGATTTTTAAATATTGTTACTATGCCAACAATTACATTGTTTTTCATTTCAAATAGATAAGCAATTCAAAACGGTTTGTTTTAAACTCTTGCAGTCATTTAGATTCAGAAAAATTATAAACAAAATCATTATCAAAATGCGATGTTATTCTATAAATGATAAGATTACAAAGAAAATCAACATATCTGAGTTAAGACTATAAATACGAGATATTATTACATTTTCTAACAAGTTAATTAAAATGTAAAGAAGGAAAATGCTGTTATGCAGGAATAAAAACATATTTAACATATATTATTTAATCGCATTATTAATTGGATTTAACTTTGCTAAAGTGTCAACCTTCGATCACCATGGTGAAAACGAAACAAGTACGTAAATTACAGTCGCTCTCTGGTATCTTCCTCATAACAAACTTCAAAAAGCTCTCCGTCAAGAAACGAATGTACCATAGTTAAGATAATTAACCTGGATTCTGACTTTTTAATTTAATTCGTTGTAAACATTTTCTGAAAATATCAGTTTGATATCGATTTCGGAAAAATAGTTATGAGGGTTTTACTAGAGGTTGGGGACTGTTTTCCCACTTTTGGAACTAAAAAAAAAGATTGAAATTCTAATAACTTAAGTAGTCATAATGCTAATACTTTTAAAGGGGCTTACTCACGTAAATCATTTTGGTGCAATTTATATTGAAATTTTTGTAAAGAGCAGTCGGAAGTTAATAAATCTGCTAATAATCACCTGATTTGATTTAGCCGATTAAAAGTAAAATAACTCCAAACTTTGTAAAATGTTCAATCTATTTCTTAGTTTCTTTTGTTTAGCAGATTTGAAATTCAAATATCTTAAAAATTACACATAGAATTTGGCTCAAATTTTAACAGGATACTACTGAAGTGGAAATATTTTAGTTCACAACATTTCAATAGAAATTAGTTTTTTTGGTAAAAACAGATGAGGAAGTACCTTTAAACTTTAACACAAGTTATATATAATAAATACCAATATTTTCTGAAACTTTTATTTTAATATGTCCTCACCATGTGGTATGAAAAATACATCAAGAAAAATTGTTAAATTTGTTATGATGCATATTTTGTTTTACTGCAACAGTTTTTACTATTTGAAATAATGATTTGCTGGCTTTGAAATATTAATCTCAATATTTTCGTAAAAGGTAAAAAGTAAAATATTTTGTTTTCTCAAAAAATTATAAGCTGTGGTAATTTTTTAACTTTTGTTACTTTTAGAATCGATCGAAAGAAGACTATCATTAACAGAACGTATGACAATAGAGTTTGCGGTTGGGTTAAGTGTATTTGGAGTATTTCTGCTAATGTTAAATTTATTATTTCTAAAAGAATTGAGCATGGGAGAAGAATATGAAAATAAATTAAAAATTAAAAAAGAGAGAGAAGAAGAAGAAATTATAAACTTCTATAGACTTGAAGCTGAAATTGCAGTCAAAGCAAAAGAAGAAAGACGAAAGTCGACCGCAATTTATAAACATAGAGAAATTCCAGTAAATTTACCTACTCAATCTAAAATTTGTCTCACTAGTCTAAATGTCACATAACTTTGCATGATTACCAACAAGCATATAAAATTTTGGTTTCTGCAAAAAAAAAAAATGAGATTTGCTTAAAAATTGCTGACGTCAGCACTTTTTCTATTCCAAATTGACAAAATCTTGAAAATTATCATATGCAAATACAATGAAGGTAAAAATGGTTTTAATTATTGAATTAATGACTTCGGATGATATTAAATGTCTTAAAACAAATGAAACTATACTTTTATAATGTATTCCCATGCTAACTTTGGCTAAATTAAGATTTAGAAAAAAACATCTCAATGTTTTGCTATTTATTGTCATTTTTATATGCTACCTAGGTTCGACAACATGAAAATAAAAATAACTTCCTGTTATTGTGGTACCCTGAAATTTTGTACACTTATTTGTTAATAATGAATACTAACAGTCACAAAATTTGTACAAATTTGGGCCTTCAGGGTAAAAGCTAAATTTGCCTACACCACCCAGCCTCCCCCCCCACCAACCTTTGTCTTATCTCTCATAAGTTTCGTATTCTCCTAACAAGACATATATCATACGAAATATTAAACTATTGATAAAAGAAGGAATTTTTCATAAAATGGATTAAGATATGAAAATTACTATTTTTAACTACTTACTAATGATATTATCCAATCAAAATTAATTTAATTTCAATTTGATAGGCTAAAGCATAAATATTAACTTGAATAAGTAAGTTACTAAATCTTAAAACAAAGTTGTGTAAAAAACTTAGAAATGGGGTCTAAGGAATCTTAAAGGGACTCAGGTGAAATCATTGTGAAATCTATATTGAAATTAATATATTACAAATAGCAGTGCAAGACCATGCAAGCTTATAAATATTTCCTTATTTGATTAAGCGGATCAATAGTAAAATAAGTCCAAACTTTATAAAACAGCTCAAATGCTCCTTGTTTTTATTTGTTTAGTGATTTTTAAATACAAATATCTCAAGAACTACACAAAGAAGTTGGTTCAAATTTTCACATGATATTAGCTACTGAAATGGTCATCTTTCATTCCACAAAGTTTCAGTAGGGATTAATTATTTTGGCCAAAACACCTGAGTAAGTCCCTTTAATCCTTTACCTTTTAAAGGAAATTAATGCACCTTAAAAACTTAAATTAACCTTAATTATTATAAATTTTGTTCTAGTTGAGTTATTCAGTCGAGTTAGTAAAGACAATACCGCAAAACTTACTTGCGCTCATACTTGAATTTATTCTTAATTTTACTCGCAAAAAAACGCGCGTCAGAAAAGATCGCAGAAATTTCAAAATAAAAACAAAAAAGTAGTTCTCAAGAATATTTCGAAGATAAAAGCAGATGTTCTGATCCAAATGTTTTAGTATTTATGTAGCTAATTGATAGAATTTGATTATGCAATAGTGTATTGATTTCAATTATCAATATCAAACAACAATATCAAGAGTTTCAATTATCAATATCAAATAAAAATATAATATCAAATCATCAATTATTTCAAAAATCAGTTATCACGGGTTAAGGAGATGATAACATTTAGATGCTAGTATATAGTATATTTTTGATCTTGAGATATACAAAATCAGACTACAACTATTTTTTTCCAATATTTGTGTAGATTTCTAAGACTTGAAGAAGTTTTGTAAGCCATCGCTAGAATGTGCCATTCTGATTTTTTTTTTTATAATTCATATTTTTCAACTCGAAGTAAAGAAGATTCAGTAATGAGCTTTATTCTGATTAGTTCTCAAAAGAAAATGGCTATTCAATTTAAAAAGCCTTTTTAGTATGGTTTTTATCAAACTGTATTTTCTTCACCTTTTATTTTTAAAGCTACAAGAATATAGAAAAGAAAACTTTTATTAACTTTGCCCTTGACACTGTTAAAAGTAGAAGTTACGTCTCAAATGTAATTAGGTTAGCAGTATAAATTATCTGATAGCTTACAGTGAAAGAACACTAGAACGTCGATTAAATAAAACAACTGTAAAAGTAGAGCATTTAACTTTTTTTCTAACTTATCCACTGTAACAAATTCGCGATAAAAGTATGCCCTTATTAATTCCATATCTTAATGATAATAAATCAAATATGATATCAATTGAGTATCAGCTAATGGTGACTAGACGAGTATGATAATATCTATGATATTTAATTGAAACTTCAGGAATAGGCTAGCTAAAAAGACCCTTACAGGACAAATGATTTGTGACATAATTTGCTAATTTATTTTGTAAGCACTCTAATATATTCTATGAATAAAGTTATTTATAGAATATACAATGTGTAAAAGATTGTACACTTATTTTATAGTGCTCAAAATTATAAAAATAGAGTTGAAAGCTACTTATGTACCTAATTTAAAAAGTTTTTTAAATAAAACTGCGCATGAAAGTAAACTTTCTTAATTCTGATGTGGGTTCATTTCGTTGCCATGACCTTTTTAATTTAATTAATTTTGTAGTTTTAGATTTCCAAACAGATAAGATATACGACGCTCTTGCCTCTATATAACCAATGTCACATCAAAAAGGGTATAAGTAAACTATTAACTTTGGAACTGACATCATTCGATTTAAATATTAATAACACATATTGATAATACTTAGCTATACTTTTTATATATCCTAACATATCAGTTTAAGATTTTTAATACGAAAATACGTCACATATTTATATAATAACAATAAATATTATAATAAAAGTTTCGTTAATAACACGTGACAGCAATCAAATAAGATATTTTTATCTTATTAAAAATCTTAAACT
>JAYJMI010454394.1:0-15899 GCA_036873855.1 Sarsia tubulosa
ATTCGTGTGATGTTCGCAATGTTCTGTTTTTTGGTGTGTATTTGTTGTCTTGTCTATGTTATACGAATATTTTAAATATTACGAATATTTTATTTATTTAGTTTTCTACTCAACCAATTTCCCTGTAAAGGGGAGAGCTTTTGTTAATTTTACAAGCTCTTAAAAGCTTTTACTGCTTGTTTATAAAACCTCTTAATTTGCTGTTAAAGGCAAGCAACCTGCATTACAGCAGATCGCATAGATCACTGTTTTGTTTAACTTGAAATATATACCAAATATAATAAGCATTCTAATCGATTCCAGGGCCATATCCGGAGCTGTTTTGAAGCCTGTATACCGGTTTGGGAGCCCAAACAAATGAGCCCAAACTCAAGAAAAAAGCAATTTTACCTCCAATTTCCGATTAAAAATCAGAGATTTTAGTAGAAAAAAGCATAGTTTTGAGATATAATGCAAGCAGTTGTCAGAAAACTGCTATATCTTAGTGATTTTAGGCAATTATTTGTGAACAAGACCTACTGATGAAATATTTCTGGCGCCTTCAAAAATTCACTGGATATGGCACTGATAGCACAAAAAGTAAAAATGTATTCGAATAGATCTGCTTCCATTATAGCACATGAAAAACTTATAAAATCCCATTCTATCACTTTGCTTACATTAAAGCACGTGAAAAGCTTTAAAATTCCATCCTATAAATCTCCTTCCATTATAGCACATGAATTAGTTAAAAATTTATTCCAATAGCTCTGTTTCCATTATAGCACATGAAAAAGTTGAGTAAGCATTCCAATCGATCTGCTTCCATTATAGCATATAGAAAAAATAAAAAAAGCATTCCAGTCAATTTGCTTCCATTATATCACATGGAAAAGTTAAAAGTTTATTCCCATCGATCTGCTTCTATTATAGCACATGAAAAGCTCCAAAATACAATCCTATCTATCTGCTTCCATTATAGCAAATGGAAGCCTTATAAAATTCCATTCTATCACTATGCTTCCATTAAAGCACGTGAAAAGCTCTACAATTCCATCCTATAAATCTCCTTCCATTATAGCACATTAAATAGTCAAAAACTTATTCCAATCGATCCGCTTCCATTATAGCAGATGGAAAAGTTAAAAATCCATTCAAATAGATCTGCTTCCTTTATAGCACAGGGAATAGTTAAAAACTTATTTCAATAGAACTGCTTCCATTATAGCACATGAAAGTATTCAATCGACCTGCTTCTATTATAGCTCATGGAAAACTTAAAAAAAATATTCTAATCGATGTTCTTCCATTATAGCACATGAAAAACTCAAAAATCCATTCCAAAAGATCTGCTTCCATTATAGCATATGGAAAAGTTAATAATCCATTCCAATAGATCTGCTTCCGTTATAGCAGATGGAAAAGTTAAAAATTCATTCCTGTGGATCTGCTTCTATTACAGCACATGCGAAACTTAAAATATATCTCCAATCCATCTACTTCTATTATTGCATATGAAAATATTAAATAATTCATTTCATTATAGTTTAAAGAGCTTATAAATCAATCGTATCGATTTTGTTTCAATTACCATAAGAAAATCTTAAATATTCATTCCTAATCATTGTTATTGATTTTATTAAAATAAATAAAAAAACTCGTCCGACTGTATTTTTCAATATAGCGCATTAAATTTATAGAATTCCAGTTAAATCATTATTTTTGAATAGTTTTCCCCGTTAAAAGGCGAAAATCCCGAAAATCCAGTTGTGATTTTCCGTTTTTCATTATTGTATAAAGTACAGTTTGTAAATCAAAACTTTCTTGGTTTATAATATAGCTAAATATTCATATTTGTATACTTCCTATAAAGATAAAAAGATTTTCAGATATAATTATTGTTTGAAAAAAATGATCTTTTTAAAGAGACGTTTAAAGAATGTATAATATCTCGACATTATTTAATCCTATTCTGGGTGGGCTTTTTTATGATAATGACTGGGTGGGGGGTAAAACTACCCCCTGACTAGATTTTGACTGAGTTGTTCATACACTTTGAAGTTTTGCATGAAGTATGCCATACACTTATTCTTTCAAAAAACGAAAAAAAAACAAATTCTGGCGTCATTATATTTTTGATGACGTCATCAATGTAACAACAATTTGAGTTTATGACGTCATATGTTTAAGCTCAAATAAAAATTTAATGCAAGGTTTATAAGACTTCAAATTTTGCATAAACACTGACAATACAATATAGTTTTAGAAAAAATCAAAAATTTAAAATAATTACGTCACTGACGTCACTGCAAGGTAATCGACCGAGTAACCATCTTGCAAAGTTCTAATGCCATAGCTTATATAGTTCTAAATTAATAGTAATTTCAAATTTTCCTATTTTACATTGAAAAATGATGGGTGATGTCAGAAAAACTAATGTAACACGTGACTTATTGCCCACATGACCATGAAATTTTTTCAGATGGTCTATAACAGATGAACCATATAAGTCAAAAAGTCTTAGGGTTAAACAGAATTTAATTTTAGACATATATAAAAAAGTTTGGATGGGGGGTAAAATACCCCACCCCCAACCAGAATAGGGTTAAAAAGAATTGATCTTTTATTAAAGAGACGTTATAAAGAATTTATATAATTTTAAATTTTAAATGTGTTATTGATCTTTCATTGTTTTTAAAACATTATAATAAACAGTCATATTGATAATAGTTCGTTTGAAAGATGTTCATATGATAGATAATGTGATTCTGCAGCTTTATTATTATTAAGTCAGCGACTTTTAGTCGATGAGTTATTGGTTTAGGCGTTTTTTATTTTATTTTATTTTATTTTTTGTTCTCGTATACGGAACACGGAATCGAACAATTTCCGGAACAATTTTCCGGAACTTTTCTTTTTTTTTCTGTTTACTATTTTCCTATCTCGCTGACTTCTCTGCCGCAAGCGGCTGAATTTTTTATTCTAAAATAATATTAATTTTTACTTATTAAAAACTACTACTAAGACGGTGGAGATTTACCTTATTAAAATCTTTTACATTTACGTTGTTACAAACACATGATGAAGTAGCGTTGTCTTTAGCATATGGTTTTTCTAAGTATATGGCATATAAATTAAGCCCTTCCAGTTTAGTAATACTATACAGAGTCTCGCCATCTTCCATCGTTTTATCTGTTCTGTTTTGAACATCTAACTAAATTAAAAACAAGTAAACTATTGGATGAAAATGATACGGAATTTTTCGGACGTGACTTACATAAATACTTTTAAGTCCTAAAAAAATATTTTAAAGCATCCTTCAAAGTAGTAAAAAGTTGATTTTAGAATATATATTTTAAATATCATTGTTTTTATCATGGAAATACGAGCTGTTGCTCCTTATTCCCTCAAATGTCGTTAGTATATATAATAAAATTTATCACCTGGGCTTTTAGAATGTAGAATCGTCTAGGGGGATCGATTCGCTCCCCCCCGGATAAATCAAGAAATACTTGGATTTAAGCATTAATTATTTTAAGGGTGTAAGTTTGAATGGCAATAAATAAATTTCCCAAAAATTTATTTTGAGGACGTCAATATTTTTATGATGACGTCGTTTTAAGTGACAAAATGACCAAAAATCATATATTCCACAAAATTTACATTCCAAAGAGTTACAAACAACATTTTTAAATGAAAACTTTACAAAATACAGATAAATAGTAGTTTTTAACATATATTCCAGTTTTTTCAAAATTCTAATCACGTGCTCCTTTTCTGACGTCACAAAATGTCAAAAAATTGAAAATGACGTCATAACTTGTGATGACGTCATTAAAAATGTCACATGATTTTTTTTTCGAAATTGTAGATCAGACTCATTTTGTAAAAGTTTGATAAATCCTACAAAGGTTGGGGTAGTTTTTTTTCGATAACTTTTTTTGAGAAAATGCTACATGTCCCAAATTTTTCATGTGACGTCATATTATCAATGGTATGACGTCATATATCGTAATTTTGAATTATTTTGATTAAAAAACTGCTGACGTCCGCAAAAATGGAAAGTTATCAGGGCTAGAAAGAAATATATATTTATAGTACTAGTACTAGCTTTAAAATAAGGGGTTAAACATAATTTTAGCATTTGGCATTCAGAAGTTAAAGCTACTTTACGAAAACTAAGGAATTTTGCTAATTTCAGGAAATAACTGCAAGCAAATAAATCAGCAAAAATTGAGTAATAATTTTTTTTTTGATCATATTTTATTGTAGAGGCTGGTGAAGGGAATAATTGTGCCAAATTTTATAAGAAATGAATAACTAATCTAATAAAAAAATTACAGAGGGAGGCCGAATCGCCCCCCCCTCCATCACATGTGGCCTCAAATTAGAACAACCTTTGTAAAGTTAAGGTTGGATCAATAATAAAACAGTTATAGCTAAATTCATTTTTTTTAATTTCAATGGTAAAAATGCTGATTTTGCTACCATGGCTTGCTTACAAAAACGCAAATAATCTTTTTTCTAAATAATCACATGCCCTAAAATTTAAAGAAAACATGTGTAATAGGTACATAAACAAAGCCAAAAAATACATAGGGGATAACACAATAAGTTTTCAAATTATTAGAAAAAAATCGTAGGCGAGGGGGCGATTCGGCCCCAACAGTCGAATTAGGGTTAATGACTAGATAATAATCATTAAATCAAAATAAATTAAGTTAAGCAATTAAATTTTGAAAAAGCTCAATATATACTAGTAATTAAAAGTCAGAAATTTAAAAAAATAGAATTCTTTTCATAGTATTTTCATGTTCTGATAATCTCGCCAAACCTGTTTATGTTAGTATTCGATGTATATTCAGTAAAAATTATGATATTCAACTTCACTTTCAATACCTTTTGACATACAGAGCAATGGATTTAAACAGAAAAGACAAAGATTACTTGAAATTTGTATCTTGACCTAATGTAATTATCAGGATTCAATAAGCAACCTTAAAAACAAAACAAATTGTGTTAATTTATTACATTGAGCAAGTAATTGAGTAATACATATATATAAAACTTACTGTGTAAGAGTAATAAGCATAGGGCTGTCTAATATCTTGATCAGGCTTTACTTTATTATAACCAAAGCATACTTGTTTCTTCATTAAATCACTTTGTATTAGATATTCTGCAAGTAACGGTTCCTTAAAAACAATTTATATGACATTTTTTAAGGTATACATTACGCGGAAACATCTTAGACATGTTAGTGTTTTCATAATTATTTAAAATATTTGCAGCTGTCAAATAAACTTTCGAAGAAAATTGATATTGAAATCGATTAAGTTAAGAATAACAGTAAGTGGACCATACGGGAACACCTGTAAACTTGTAAACTCAGCTGATAGAGTTCTTGGTAATAATTTTTCAGAATTTGTTTATTTAAAGTTATCATTTGTACAAATTAGACTAAGAATTACTATTCAGTTAGAAATTATAATACCAGTTGAATTATATGAGTTTCTTGTTCATAGTTAAAATCTTCTTTTTTTTCTTTTTTATATAGTTCATCATGATATATTACAACACCGTTCTCATTAACCAATACACATCCACCACTAAAAAGGTAAACAATCAATCTACACTCTATTTACTGGGTATTGGGTTGACACCACCCCCCCCCCCCTAATTTTTCTCATCGATTCTGTATTATCTCAGAAACGTTTAGAAGTCGAAAAAAAGCTTTGATCTCCAATGAAAAAAATTCATCTAGATATGTAATATGTAGATACGAGAAAAGAGAAATTTATTTCAACTATGTTCCTTTAATTTGAATGTTTTGTAGAAAGGAATCTTACAATAAAAAAAATCACCATCTCAAAACTATATTCATAAAAGATGTATTATTCATAAAATATTTATACTGATGAGTTACTTCTTCGTAGCAATGAAATTTCTATTCACTGAAGGGATTTCTGATTGATTGCCACTGAAGTCTTCAAAGGTGTTATAGGTTAAATCCGGTGACACTGCAGTCTTCAAAAGCTAAATCCGGTGCCACTGAAGTCTTCAAAAATGTTAATGGACTAAATCCGCATTTTGTGTAGGCTTAAATATGTCATATAGTTTGAGACGTGGAGAAGTTCTTAGTCTGCCAGAAGCCAAGTCGTCATACTATGGAATTCTTGGGTTATACTTTAGAGGGTCTATACTCTCAAAAAATAGTGGAATTATTATGGAATAACCTCTCAAATCAAATTAAACAGAATACTAAACGAATTTAAACATTGCCTTAAAACTCTTGAATATATTTGCTGTTTCTGCTTAATTTGTAGAACTTAGTGTTTAATAAAAACAATAATAATTTATTTTCTTTGCGACTTTATTTTAAAAAAATTAAAAATAACTGTGTTAATTATGTTAATTATGCAACAGTATTTATATTATTTTGTAATTTTTTTTTTTTTGTAAAAAAATTGTAAATTTTTAAATAAAATAGATTTGTATTTCATAACCAACGTTATTAGCTAACCACTGTTCCTATTTTTGAAACCAGGTTTTGATAAATTTTGACTACCCATACTTTATGTTTAAATCACATAACTCGATGAGTTTTTTTAATTGTCGATAAAATTTGCTGTCTAACTTCTAAAGATTCTGAGATAATGAAAATTTGAAAAGAAAACACGAAGCCCTACTAATCAGTATATAGGGTCTTTTACTTATTGACACAATGCAGCCAATATTATGAAAATCGCCATGCACATTCGCGTGAAAAGCTATTCTAATGAATCATATAAATTCTGTCAATTTCTGACATGCGCAATAGAGTTTATACTGCTTTTCTTTTTATCAAAGCAAAAAATTTAGGAAAACAATACTTGTCCAATCTTATATTTATAGATTTATCTACGCAATCTGACAACTTTTTCTGCAAATGTGCATAGACCAAGCTTTAGCGTGGTCTATATTCGTAGGCTAATATCTTCTATGTTATTAAATGTTCTTAAAACAAAAAAACAAGCAAACAACAAACTTCAACAACTTTCTAAAAACATATATGTATGTGGCCAACACAATTGGATATGGAACTTGATTTTCAAAATGCTGATGTGGGCTTATTTCTAAGCATCAGAATGAGATATTAAGCAGATTGTTTCTTTGTTACTTCTACTTTTTTTGACCCAATTATAAATAGGATTTTGTTTTGAAAATAAGTTACCAAAAGTAACTTTAATTGAAAGATGAAAATAGTTATAACAGCTAGGAACATGAAATTTTAAACACTTGTAGTACTACTCATAATAAACAAAATATTAAATACGGCTAATGTCAGCATTTTTTTGATGACGCCATAATATGTGTCGCCGAATCATAGATTTTCTACTTTTTTTTCGAAAATCATATGTCTTGCAAAATGTGTCATTAATTTTGATAGAATAAAGATTTTAACATGATTTTTAAACTAAACCGAAGGTAAAGGATTGTTCTTTCTAATTGGTACTTTCTAATATTTTGATCAGAAGATCATCTTATGACGTCATTTTTCGAAATTTGTCATTTTTACGACTTTTTATGACGTCTGAAGTCAGCAAAAAAGTGATTATATAAACCTATTTTTGAACTAACTTTCTTCTATCTCACTATATAGTAAAGCTAGTTTATAGTGACATATACTTATTGTATCGTTTCCTTCCTCCGATGAGTTAACAACAGAACTAAAACTTTATTCCTGGACAAATTCAAAACAAGTACCACCTACATGAAAGCAGCACCCTAAAGAAACAATTAGTTACTTCTTTTACATGGAGAATTATTTAACCTTAATCATTTCCAGTGCTTTATAACTCAATATTTTTCCGGTCGGTGATAAGGCACCGACATTAAAAAGTAATCACCGACATTGCCGGCTAAAAAATTGGAGATTTATAATTAGATTTATAAACAATAGTAGTGATTGCAAATCTTGTGTTATCGTTTTTGACGAGGTAGTCAAATTTTAAACTCATATTTAGCAAAAATGAACTAGATTGTTAAAAATACTTAAATATTTAAACGAGTATAGCGATTTTCTGTACATATTTGGAGAAAAACAGGGTCAAACATTGCAATTTTGGACAAAAACAGTCCAAATTTTTCTCACTGAAAATGAGTTTGAAATTTGATGATTTTTAGGTTTAGGTTATTATTTTTAGCTGACGAAAAAGTAAAAAGCTTAATAACAATGAAGCAAAGATCTACCTATATGTATCGGTAATTATGGATCTTTAAGCTTTACAGTAAAAACAAGGAAATGTAGAATTTATGATTGTTTTATGTTAACTCATTGTTTTACGCAAAAAAGTAATACGAGGAGACAGCATTTTGATAAAAGTAGTTGTCTAAGTAGAAGTAAATTGCCAGGAAGTAAACTAGTTATAGCCGAAAAATCTGATATACAGCGCATTTCGCCTAACCTATTCATCTAAAGTATAGTGCATACAAAAAACTATATATTTTATAATTTATTAAAAGTCTGCATTCCTTACCTAAACAAAACAACGATGTTTGCATCACTATTTTGATGCATACCTGTTTATCATGATCATACACAAATATGAGTTTTTAAAAATGATATAAATTGACGTGTAGGGCATGGAATTCAGCACACTCTTGTCTCACTTACATTTGGAATATTCTCTTTATAAAATATAAATATCCTTTGGAAAATACTGAATTTGATAATAAATTTGAACTTATAAACCACTGAATAAAGAAAAACAACCCTTACGTTACTGATGTAGGGCTACACGACTTCTTCATTTGTTCCATGAACAAATGTTTGAAATTATCAGTAGACAAATCTAAACCAGCTACTCCGGCAACCTGTGTCAAGTTACCACTGTGCCTAATAAATAAATGTAAGATTTGTATAAAAACATTGGTTTCGTAGTTGTAACTTCCATAGGCGATAACTTGTTTGTCTTTCCACACTCACGTAACCTATGTATGATCGTCAAAATTACACTTGCCACTTGCGAACAATAGTGGAATTTTAAAAATATCGAGAGCCAATTCGGATGGAGATTGATTAAGTAATACCCTCATAACGAATTATTTAAATATACTATAAATATGTTACTTGATGAAGCTCATAATAATGTCTGATATAACTGTGAAATAAATTTCATTGCAAATTTTTAGGCTTATAAATATACGACCGCAACTCTAAAATTAGAAATATTAATAAACCTTTTGTCGTAGATACGTAAACTCCCTAGAGTAATAGTGGAATTAACGAATGCTACTTCAGCAAAAAAAAATAAAAAAATAGACATTCTTCATTAATGAGAAACAATATTTTGAACATTTAGTCTGATCCAATATGAAATATTTGAAGAAGAAATTCTCGCTTACTTGTTAAAAGATTGATACATCGAGATCGTAACTGCACCAGTGAATTCGTCTAAATAAGGTGGCATGACATGTAGTACATCTGGCTGTCTTGTTGTTGCTATAAACCTTTGGATAAAAAAATAATTCGATTATGTTGTATGTATTTTAAAAATCTTTAATTTTCTATAATAAGACTAGAAGTGTGATTTAAATGATACGTCTTGGAAGAAGTTTATTAGAAAGATGAGGGTGGAATATAAAAGGGGAAGTATGTTTCTGTGTATTCTCTGAAAGTTCAATAGACAATGAAAGTCGGAGTAGGTAAACTATTGCTTAGCATGTTGCTTAGATTGTTTTTTAAAAAACTCACTGAGCCAAAATAAAATAGAAATTCGTTAAATAAGTAACATTTTCTTTGTTTTTGCAAGGCATTTAATAACAACATAAATCATTATATAAGGAAAAAGAATTAGATTCACGATTCAAACGTGATATCTTACTTCTAGAGATCAATTTTGGGGACCGCCTTATCGGGATTTAACAATAAGGCAACTATATTAAGCTATTATAGTAGTCTAATATAACAAAAATTGTATAGTTTAGTATTATAAATAAATCTTTCCGGTTGCATGGTAGAACAGTGTTTTTAGGTTCAAATAGAATAAACTTACCAAAAGCGCAAGCGTGGATCATAGTAAGGATGTAGACGGATACCTGGAACAGTAACTATCAACCCGCTGTTGAATGCTATATACCTATGAAATATTCAAAACGATAGTTTTAAAAATATAAAACACATGCACACGATGATTTTTTTGTTGATTTTTCCATCAAATACAACTACCTTGTAGAAGGAAGTTTGGTTTTAATTACATTTTTTGTGTTTTTAATGAATGGGTACCTTATTTTTTAGCCAATCGATTTTAGCCAAGCATCGCAAGGTTGTTATAAATTTAATGGCGTTATCAGAAAACGCCAATTCTTGCTGAAATGCCAAAATTTATGTAACAGAAACCACCCTGTAATGCGAGTAAGTGTACAAAGTTTAGAATCCATATGACCAAAGGCTCAGAAGTTATTAAAGAGAATTAAGCTGAGTTAAAAAGTGGTTTCGAATGATGACTTATAATTGAAATTTAATGATTAATATATTTTCAACTAGCCATTTGTTTTGTTTGAAACTTGGCGTCCTTTTTCGTTGTCTAATGAATTTTTATTATTAACATAGTTGTAAAGTCAGCATATCTTGACGTCGACAGTTTTTAAAAGATTTTTAAAAGTGTGACCTAATTTTTCCCGAAAGAATTATTTTTGTGCAAAATCCGTAAAATACATAAAAGTGTTATCTTAAATCTTTCTGATCCTTGAAACAGAAATAAAATATTGCTTGCATAACGTGATAATTTAGATTTTGAATGATACATATTTTATTATTTATTTTTGGACCCCCGGTTTCACCGAAGGGGTCTTATAAATTCAGCTCCGTTCGTCCGTTTGTCCGTCCGTCCGTAACACTCAGATCTCAGAAACAGCTCATTATTTTTCTCTGATTTTTTGCGTAAAGTAAGAAGGTCATAAATGAACAACAGTGACAGAGCCAGATATCTTTCGAAAATTCTTGTTGTCCTGGAAACGAGGTCAAAAGGTCAATTTTGACCAAAAAAGTGCCATTTCTCAGAATATCTCAAAATCCAATCATTACTTCTTGTACCCCCGGTTTCACCGAAGGAGTCCTATAAATTCAGCTCTGTTTGTCCGTCCGTCAGGACAAACAGAGTTTTAAGAAAACTCTTGTTGTCATGGAAACATGGTCAAAGGGGCAATTTTCACCCAAAAAATGACTTTTTTTTAAATATCTCCAGATGCGATCATTAAATTTTTTTAATATTTTGCACAAAGTTTAAGAGTAATGTATGTACAAAACTGACATAGGTGTCATGTTACCGAAAACTTCTGTTCCTTTGAAATAGGGGTCAAAAGATCAAATTTTGATGCAGAAACAACATTTTTGAAGATTCTTGAAGACATCTCATGAATCGTTCAACAATTTTTCTTCTTTTTTTGTGCAAGTACATATTTGAGTAAGAGCTAGTAGTGAATCAAAAAATGGCTACCGAATTCTGTTCATTTGCTGCATTATGACAGGTCAAAAGGTCAATTTTGGCCCAAAAATTGGCACTTGTCAAAATATTTTTAGATCTGATGATTAATTTTTTTTAATTTTTTGCAAAAAGTTAGAGCTAAATGAAGGCTTAAAACGGACATAAGTGTCATTATTCTGAAAATTCTTGTTTGCGGGTAGCTGAGGTCAAAAAGTCAAATTTTTGTGCGAAGTTGATATTATTCATGATATCTCATGCTTCAAAGTTCCGATTCATTTGAAAATTTGTACAATGATATATATTATTAAAGTGTAGTATTAGATCCTGTATTTTTTTCATAATTCTGCTCATTTGCTGCATGCTCAGGTGAAAGAGTCAAATTTGTGATATTAATTCATTATGAAGATTTGATTTTATTAATGGAAGATCAATGGTCAGTGTTATTTTATTTTTTTGATTATCAAAATACTGTTCTTGACTTTTATTGCAATCATGCTCATTTGCTGCATGATGAGATTGAATATATCAGTTATTGATATATTTTCTTTCAAAAATTTATTGCCGGGGGGTCCACTGGTAATTATCCCTTGTTTTATTACAAATTTGCAAAATTTTGATACATTTGATGACGTCTTCAGAAAAGTAGGAGTTGTTTCAAAAATATGATTTTGTTTCTTTATTTAAGATAGCTTCTTCTAAACAAGATTGAACGAACCGCACCATTAAATTAACTTCATAGAAAAAGGTAATACAAGATGCTACTTTTCCTATTTACAAGGTGGGGCAAAAAAAACGTGAAAATTTTTATTTAGCTACAGTAAATATTTTTCTGGAAAATTTTGATATAGAGATTGAGTTTGGAAAAGAGGGTGCAACGAAACTTAGGGTTTCTATACCTTTTTAACAATTTAGATATTCAAAAAAATTGTTAACTTAAAATTAACTTAACTTAATAACTTATTCATTTTTCTACTAAAAACTCGTTCAATATGCCTCCCTTTATTGAGTATGCATAAATGTAGCCTAACTGCTATTGTTTTATGGATAATTTTGTTTGCCTCTGTGAGAGCTAAAGGCCTAGCTGTTTTTCACAATTTTTAGCGATGGCTGTTATTACATATCCTGGGAGATACACAAGCTACTCCAACGTACCAAAAATATTGGAGTCTAACGGGTTTAGATCGAGACTATTTGATATTCAATAATCTTTGTCAATAAAGTTTGATAAATCTGAAGATAAAAATACTAAAATTCTCTTTGTCGTACACTTCTAGCACTCTCTGCTGTATGTTGTAAAAACTGCTAGAAAGAACGCTCTATAATTATTGTCTTTATAACCATACCTAAGTAGTAAAAGGGTTTTTAGATAGAAGGTCAATACAGATAATCGGTCTAGTTTATAAAAAGAACAACCTGACAAGTCAATTGGAGTTGATAAGCACAGAATGCGTATATCAATCCTTGACAGCCTTACTAGACGATGTCAAATTAAATCTCAGGAAGATTAGGAATGTTGTTAATTGGAAAAATCGGTTGAATTTACGTTGCTTCTTAAACAAGTCTTTTACAACCAACCCATACAAATATGGGAAGAACCTTTTAAATCCATTGTGTTAGACGGAACTTGTTGTAACTAGAGAGGAGCTTGACTTATTCTTAACAAAAAACTTTTCTGATACCAAATGCCATGAAGAGTTACTTTATTTGAAGGACTTCCTGAGGCTCCTGTAATAAAGAAAAAATTTACTTACAAAAGACTTAACCTTATTTTGTAAACTATTATCCAGCAAAAAAAAAAAAACTCTTCAGCTCCTGGACCAAATATGATACCATATAAAGTATACAAAAAGTGTACATATCTTAGTCGTTTTTTTCTCCAATTAGTCAAAGGTTTTTTTAACCAATGAGTTATTCCAATCCAATTGTGAATAGCTAAAACCCACTTTATTACGAAATTTTCCAAACCTGATATATCTGATTTGCGATCTATATCAATGATGAATTCAGAGGGTAATGATTGGTCTATGATTTGCAAACACACATACCAACATGTTACTGTCACATATACCAACATGGCACTACAATACAAAAAGGTTGAATTGATAGAACCCCCGGGTGTTGGGAACATATGTCTATGGTATGGTAGGGGCTAAAATATGCCAGACTTCGTAAGGAATCCATTTCTTCTGTTTGGCTAGATATTTCCAATTCATACGGATCTATACCTGACCAACTTATTTTTACTACCTTGAAGCGCTATAGTATTCCAGAACAATGGATTAATTTAGTAAAGGCCTGCTACAGTGGTCTTTGGAATCGTTCGTTCATGGCCAGTTCTCCATCAGATTGCCATTGTCTTGATGCACTGTATCAGTAGTTCTTTTTTTCTTGGTATGAATCTTGTAATTGGGTATATACTTGCTAGAAATAATAGAACATGCACTCTTAAAACTGGAAGAGAACTGCCTTTGGTAAGAGCATTCATGGATGATCTAAATCTAGTAGCCCCTAGTGTTCCCTCACTTGACACGCTTCTTTGTCGTACTTCCGTAGGTTTAACATGGGCCCGAATGTCTGAATGTTTCAAAATCAAGATCATTTGCCATAGTTAAAGGCAGAACAATGAATGCCACTCCTCTTCAAGTAAGTTCTTCTAAAATAATTCCATCTATTCATACTAATCCTGTTAAGTTCCTTGGCAGAATTACAGATGCTACTCTTACAGACCGGAAGGAAGTCTGTTAATGAACTGGAGGAAAAACTTAAAACAGGTCTTATAACCATTGACAAATCCAAGTTTAAAGGAACTCAGAAACTTTGAATAATGCAATATTTGCTTATTCCTAAAATCCGCTAGTCTATTATGATATATAAGACTTCGATTTCTCGCATTAATATATTAGAGGCAAAAATATCTATTTACAAAAGGAAATGGTTAGGACGTCACAAGAACATTTCAAACTTAAGTTTTTATTTAAAGGTGTCTCCTTGTCCACTTCCTATTAGTAGCTTGTCATCGATTTTTAAGTGTTCAAAAGCTGGAGCATTTCTTCAACTAAGAAACTGATCCGATCCATTTATTAATAAGTATCCTATTAAATTGTACTATGGCAAATTTGAAGTAAACAACCTTGTCGATTCAGCTGAACAGTCACTTTATTTCAAAACCATCAGTGGCGCCATACTCAAACAAATCGTGCAGGTTTGAAAACAGGAAAAAGTGTTAAAATTCGACCAAAAAAGAAAAGCTTACAGGAAAGTAATAACAAATTCTATCAAAGATCTTATTACTGAAGAAGATGTAGCTTCATCAGTTCAGTTAAGCGTACAAGGTCAATGGTCAAAATGGACCCACTATATAACAAATGATCTTTCTTGGAAGTGTATATTTGCAATGCGACCAAATCTTTTAAGTTTTTATATCGGTTCAACCTTTGATACTTTAGCTAGTCCTGCAAATCTACAGAGACGAGGGTGCTGCAAAGAAGCTACATGCACTTTGTGCGGCTCTCAGTATTTTACAATGAGCCATATATTATCTGTTTGTCCTTTTTATCCGCATTTCGGCAGATATCATTATCGTCATGATTCAGTTTTGAAGATTTTAGTTGGCAACATCCAGGATTTTCTAAACAATAAAGGTCCACAAATAAGAACTATCCCCTTTAGAAAATATTTTATTTTATCTTCTTTGAAAATTAGCTCTAATCAAGGTGCTCTTTATTTTGCTGCTGATTGGGAAGCACTAGATGATCTTGACCACAATCTAGTGTTTCCTGATAATGCAGTTACTACATCTCGACGCCCTGATGTTATCATCTTATCACGACTCCTATACCTCACAAATGTACTTCAGAATACAGGAAGTTTGTGACTGCATCCATTCTTCAAACAGAAGATGAGAGGCGTTTTGCTAGGGCTGTTCCATCGTCTGTCCAAGGACAATGGGCCAAATGGCAAAACTACGTTTCATCTGATTTTTCCTGGAAAGAGCTATGGGCTACTCAACTATCTTACTTTCCCACCTCATATCTATCTATTCAGATAAGCTTCGTAGAGTACTTATTTTGGAGTTGACGTGTCCTTGTGAAGAAAAGTTTCTAGCAAGACATGAAGACAAAATCAAAAAGTATTCTCCTTTAAAAGATCTGTGCGAAGCAGCAAAATGGACTTGTGATATTTTTGCATTTGAATCGAGGTTGGTGCTCAAGTTTCTTCATCTAAAACTTTTCCTTATATGCTTAAAACACTTGGGTTAAATAATAAGTTAGTCAAATTTGTGTTACATTTAGCTAAGACAGCTTCTCTTTGACCTTCTTTTTGGATTTGGCTTTCTAGAGATTACTTACAATGGAAAGATATAAGTCACCGCACCAATTTAACCACTCTTTCTGATAATTCAGTAACTGGATTAAGTGCAAATGACCAATCTCAATTGAGAAATACTTCTAA
>JAYJMI010455505.1:6489-17171 GCA_036873855.1 Sarsia tubulosa
AATAACAATAAATAACAATAAATAACAATAAATAACAATAAATAACAATAAATAACAATAAATAACAATAAATAACAATAAATAACAGAAAATCAGTAATTCAGTAATAGTGCTCTGAATTTTCCGACTGAATTTTATTTTTTAGCAATGCAGAAATGTTTATCTTGTTATAGACTAAAAAGCTTACGAATACTTAGAAGCACGTACTTTACAAATATATGTTATAATTTATCGAATTCAAATAGTAATGAATGCAAATAAATATAATTCTATAACAAATTGAATTATAAAAGTTCTTTTTCTTATATCAATTCCATTTTTTTTCTTTATTTAATTCCAAGAAAAATTATCCTTTAAAACTATTGTCGTTCTTTCCTCATAAAGTAGAAATCAACTTTTAACTCAACTAAATGTTTAGACCTCCTTCATTATTTAACTAGATTCCAAATAGATAAAAATTCATTAAAAAAACAGTGGTTCATTGTTTATCTCTCCCTATTTTTGTTGGCTGCGCCATTAGATAAATGAACAACTATCGCTGACAGTGGTGTATATATGTCTGATCAAAGTGGCTTAAAACTTTTGTCTGAATCTGGTGGTAATTTTTTTTTTTTTTTGATTTTATAAATATTTGGGCAGAAGGCTTTGTCACCGCCACTACATTTGGTCCTCGATGAGATGCCACAACTGTACAACTTCAAGATCGTTTTTTGTATAACTTATACAATATCAAAGTTTAGTAGTTTTAAGCAAATGAAACTGCTTAATATCACATCTTTTGGAGTGAGCATATCAAGAGTAATTACAAAAGCTCAATTGCTTCTTGTTTGCTACTTTTTGGAATATTCGAATAACAAATATTTCAAAATATTCATTAAAAACCTTGCTCAGCTTTTCACAAAACACTTATAAAGTAATATTTTTCGTAATATTTTCCACCCGGTTTTCCATAAAAAGAACGACTAAATCTAGTCTAGCAGAAAATGTGCATATGCAATCAACACTCAAATTAAATTTTATGTTGTTTTCAGGTATTACTATATTACTTCCACGTTATATTTTTTATTTTTATTTTTTTTCGAGATTTCTAAAACTTTGATTGGTTAACAAAACAATAAACATTATTATAAACAATTATATAGACAATCGAAACAAATTATCTAAACATTCTAACGATAAACAAAAATTAAACATAATCTCTTTAGAATTTAATTAAAAATATACGAGAAAATAATAAAAATTAAATCAAGTCTTTAAATAATAATGCAAAACAAGTATTTTATAATTTCTTGGAAGCTTATAAAATGTTTTATGACTAGGGAACTGTATTTTTGATCATTTTCTGCTGGCATTTAATTTTGCTGCCCTTATATACATCCGTCGATTCACTTTAAGGCAGTTCCATTAAGTATTTCCAAATTTCAAAATTATAAAAAGACGATCATTACAAAGAGTTAAAAAGATCATAGTCCGGGTTAAAACAGCTGTAAAATGATAAAAAAATTGACAATAAGAAAAAGAAAACTATTTCATGACTTCATACTTACTCATATGAAATCATTTTTTTCAAACCTATATTAAAATTTATGTATTGTAAAAGCAATAAAGCTGCAAAATGCAAAAATTCACCTCATTTAATACAGTAGAATGAAAGTTAAATGACTCCAAACTTTGTAAAAAAGCACAATTTTTTCTTGTTTCCTTTTGTTTAGTGGAATTAAAATTCAGATATCTCAAAATTACCCTTAGAAATTTGCTTAAATCTTCACATGCCACTACTGAATTGAAGATCTTTCACTTCACAAAGTTCCAATAGGGATTAATTGCTTTGACCAAAAATATGAGTTTTGTGAAGATTTAAATTACCTTTAATAAACGAAAAAAAAAGTATCTTTAAAAAGTCAAGCATGCTTTGAAATGTAAGAATCTACAAAATTTTACTGCAAGTTTGATAAAAAACAAATTGATACCTTAATTTTTAAAGGGTACTTACTCATCTGTTTTAGCCAACAAAACTAATCCCCGTTGAAATTTTGTGAACTGAAAGATTTTCACTTCGGTAGTATCCTGTGAAAATTTGTGTCAAATTCTATGTATAGATTTTGAGATATTTGAATTTCAAATCGGCCAAACAAAAGAAACCAAATGAGGTGATTTTCAGCAGATTTATTGACTTAAAGCTGCTCTTTTACAATACATGAATTTCCATATAAGTTGCACAAAGATGATTTAAGTGAACTCCTTTGATCATATTTTTACCTTTCCTCAACCACATATATTTTTCTTTCCAATCCACTTTACTAGTAGCAAGTATGTAGGTAACCCTTGGATCATGCAATACAATATGTGCAAGATAAAACACTCTATCCAATACTAATATGTTTGACTAACAATATGATTATGATAAAAACTAACCGAACTTTAGAACCAACAACCCCCACTGAATCACTACAACCATGGTCATAGCATCTTAAACAAATGTGTCACTTTAATAAAAATCCCATTTTTAGAATAAATTTAAATGCATAATTTTAAGGTTTTGCGCCTTTAATTGTGGAATCGAAGGTTCTCACTTTGGTTACGGCTTTTTCGCCTGATTCCTAGATTCTTAAAGTCTTAAGTCAGACTCGCCAATTGTCTGAGTCAATCATTTTCACTTTTATCAATGAATAAATCGTTATTAAACGCTTGTGGTGAAATGAAAAAATTGTTAAAATAAGAAAAAGTTCCACACCATTTACAACCATGATTGTAGACACTATAGAAACATTCTTAATTTTAATAAAGGTATCTTATGTAATATCAGACAAAACAAAAACCTAATCACTTTATTTGGACGGATGAAGTAATGCTGTTTAAAAAGACCGAAACCGACAACGGGTACGACCGCTTTGATTTGATTCTGTAAATTTTAAGGGCGTACATCCAGATCATATTGTCTGTTGTACTCTTGTGGTGTTAAGTAATATTGTAAAAAATAATTTATAATAAAATTTATTAGTTTAAGATAATTACTAAATCAAAGTTACTCTATTGAAATATTATTTGCCTTTCGAAGTGTTTTTTTATTTTCATAAAGTCGGAAAGAACTTAAAAATGATATCAATATATAAACAAGAATATTCCGATTTCTTTTTCAATTTTGTATTGGAAATGAAGTTATAATGTTATAACGTGAAAAGAAATACGGAACTGTTAGGACCTTTTCCTTTTTTTCTTTTTCTTTTTTATTTAACATTCATTTTTCAGTACGTCTTTTTTATTTCACAATAAAAGAAGAACCTTTATACATTTATATAGAATTATATCTAATAAATAAAATTAAGGAGAGATTTTTAATTCTCTTATTTTTGACATTGAAAAATAAACGAAATTTGAAAAAAGTAAACAAAGGTTGATTCTAAATGAACGGTAGGAACTTATATTAATTTAAGATATTTGGCGAGACATTTGTTGAGATCCCTGTAACTCGGCATGATCTTATTTAACCGTATTAGTTAGCAAATTAAAAAAATTTAACTGTAGTTATATAACTACGGAAAAGTTATGTCTTCACTTGCTGCTTTTTAATAATTTACTCGATATAATGGGTCAATAGATTTTAAATTATTTTTTATTTAAACTTCATGCCACATTTGACGGCAGGTATAATCAACCAAAATGCAACAGCTAACCAAAATTCAGCGCTTAAAGTTTAAGATACTTATTTTGATGTCAACACCCCATAAACATTACATTCCAAGATGGAAAGTCTTTATATGACGTAATATAGTTGGCCTAAATAATTAGAATGGAAATTATATAAAGTTCAGATCTATCTACAAAGATACTGATTTACATAATAATTTTTTTCACAGCATCGCTTCAAATATTTAAAATATTGTATTGCTTACTTAAATAAAAAAACATAAACACTAACTTAGTTAGGTAACTATTTTTAAATTTGTCAATAATTACTATACAAACTTATGGCTGATTCTGTCTGATGAAGGTAGTAAGATGGTATTTTTTGATCAACGATGACAAACGAGGCTTTTAACAATTTTGTATGCTGTTTCATTTTCTTGAAAAGGGAGGGGGATTAAACTGGTTACATAACTTACTATTATCTCTACGACACAACACTTAAGCGACGTGCCCTTTAATCCCTGACAAATGTAGCATTTTTACGTTCAAGATACATAATGCATCAAAAGCATTTTTTGAGAAATTCTACCAAGTATTCAATACTTCTTTTTATCATAGCGCATCGTAGAGGGAAAAAGGAAAAACCGACATCGGCGAAAATAAATAGCGGAAAGATGGACTCTAGTCTACATACAAAGTTGCTGAAAATTACATAAATTCAAGCTAGTGTTTTCTTTGGAGAATTCTCAGTTGTAGTATGTTGCAAGGAACATAGCGTTCTTAACAGCCTCTCTTATAGCTTAATGTTAAACAAAACTAAACTTTGAAACACTTCTATTCACTAATAATATTTTTTTTAGAACAAGAGAAGATGTAGTATATGTTCCGTTACCAACATGAAAAGAGGACTCAGGTTTAAAGCGCCGAAAAAAAGTATCGACTATCGTAAAGAAGACTACAGCTCATTTTTATTCGAAAACAAAAGAAACATTAGACGGTCGTTAATGGCATTTGTACTTGGATTTTTAATTCTAATGACTTATATATATCTTGGTGCTATCTTATTTTTATACGTCGAACATTGTTGGGCTCCGTACACACCAAGGAAGAAAACCGAAGTTGAAAAAATGTATTTAAAAATTTGTGGGAAACTAGAAAAAGCGAATGAAAATTATACCAAAGATAGCTCCTCAAGTGCGACTTTAAATATAACAAACTTGATAGCTGATTGTAATTCAATTGACGTAGAAAGAAAACCCACGTGCGTAATGGACCGAGATAATTTCTTTAAATGGGTAGAATTTACAATATCTGTTTGTTTCACAGTAGGTAGGTACTTATATAACATATATATTCATTCAGTTTGAATTATTTACAATGATCTGTTAAATCAATATCAAACATGGTCAAACTCACGGTAAAATTTTAATGCTATAAAGGTAAAACTTCCATTGAACACTTTAGATTCAAAGCAGTCCACGATATAGACCCGTTAAAATCTTTTTGTTAAGTGTCTATGCACATTTGCAACACAAAATAAATCATATTTCATGCACACTTCATGAATACATAGCTTTGTCAAAAAAAGGTGTGAAGGTTTATAAAAATACTAAGAAACATTTTTAATACATCAAGGCATGCAGAAATAAAAAAATATTTAAATACTCAACCAAAATGCAACACATTTTTTTCCAATACAACAACATTCGTTGCCAATCTTAAATTTAATTACGTATTCAAACAGCTTCACACAGCAAAAGACCTAACAATTTCCATTTTTTTAACCGGGAAGCAGCATTGCATAATCTAAACTTGCATCAAGAGAGCAATGTCCTCGAATGATATGCAAAAACCTTTCATTTATTGATTATTACAGTAAATCAAGATTTATCGTACCCTCGATTAGGCCACATTTTTATTTAAAATGCTGTAGATATGAGAAGCTCTACAATATTGGTAGCAATAGATAAGTCTGACATAAAATAAATATATTAGTTAATGGTGCATAGAGTTTGTACTAATGATTTATTTTTTTTATCTACCAAAAAGGTTTATTCTTTTTTATCTACTATACAAAGATATATAGCATAGTGATTCAAAAAGGTCCTATTACAAAAGTATTTTTGAATTAAGTTGATGAGATTTTTGATCTATGAGATTTTTAATATTCATCTTTTTATCTTTTATAATAGGTTATGGTAATGTGGTCCCATTAACCGATATTGGTAAAGTGGTTACCATACTCTACGCTGTTCCTGGTATTGCATTCGCTATAACCACGTATTCATTCATGGCAAAAGCTTTGCTTTCAATTACAAAAATTGCAATATTTTTCATAGAAGTTAAAAAACTAAATCGTAGAAAAATTGAAAATCTTAATATAAAAACATTTATCTCACAAGTGATATTAATAGTTATAATAATACTTATTCAGGCGGCAACTTCAACAAGTGAATTAACAGAAAACTATAGATTCTCAGATGCTGTTTATTTTGTGTTCATTGCATTAACAACAATAGGTTTTGGAGATTTCGACTTCAATGCAGGTGCGTATCATTTACGCCCTGATTTGTACATACTTTGTTCCATATGTTATTTTGGTGGTTTCGGTCTAATTGCTTCATTATTAACCGTGGTTTCCGAAATGATATCAAACTCGGAATTGACTAAAATACCCGATAAAATCATTAGAACTATTAGAACACAAGGAAGGAAAACAAAAAAGAAATATTTTGATGACAAGAAAAATGAAATGGATTTTAGACCTTCGGCTTTTAATGGTTATCCTAGACCTACTTTGAACGGTTTCCGTAACGAATATCCCGATGTGGTTGTAGAAAATAAAAGAACAGTTAGTTTTAATGCATATGACCTTTGTTGATATTAATCATTTTGTAATCTCATGGAAAGTAGAATTATTTAAGTTTCACTATAATTTTAGCATAAGTTTATTCACGGTTGGAACGTAAGTTAACAGTAGTGTTTAAAAATCTCTGTTTATTTCGCTTCGGCGTGATTCGGGAGTTTTGAACACCGTGTAAAGGGACACGGAAGGACCTGGGAACCAGGACCCAGGACCCAGGACCCGGGACCCAGGACCCTAAACACAAATACAAAATCCAGAAAAAAGAAGAAGGGCTAGGTCTCGATCGCACGCCAGAAATTCGGGCTAAGCTCAGTAGTGGAGACATGTTTCAACCGTGCTCGTGCCGTTCGGCTCTAGTTTTTAATTTAAGTAAACATGGATAGAAAATGTGCACATAATTTAAAGGATCCTCTCAATATGTGATAATAAGGTTGTTATTTTATTTTCGAGGTAGCAGAAAAAGTGAAAAACAATTAAACACTTTTTGTTTTCTGCAGTGCAATTTGCAAGCAGCAATAAAAAACGTGCTTAAAGGTACTTGTAAAGAGCAGTTGGAAGTCAATAAATCTGCTAAAAATCACCTCATTTGACTCAGCCGATTAAAAGTAAAATAACTCCAAACTTTGTAAAAAGCTCAATCTGCTTCTTGGTTTCTTTTGTTTAGTAGATTTGAAACTCAAATATCTCAAAAACTATCCATAGAAATTGGGTAAATTTTCACAGGATACTACTGAAGTGAAAATCTCTTTCAATTCACAAAATATCAATAGGAATTAGTTTTTTTGGCCAAAACAGATGAGTAAGTACCTTTAAACAGGAAGATATATTCTATATAAAGAGATATAGTAAACGTGCTTAAGCATGAAGATATATTCTGCCGATTAAGCATGAAGATATATTCTAGATGAGGAGATATGCGAAACGTGCTTAAGTATGAAAATATATTCTAGATGAGGAGATATGTAGAAATACTATATAGACAGGTGAAACAAAGCATATTTTATCTATGTTACTTAAAAGGCAAGACCAATCATGAAAATTTAAAAAATTACACACATCCCAAGTAAAATGAGGCCGCCTATCGACAGAACCATTTGCGCTATCTGATAAAAGGGGATATGAATGAATGAGCTATATATACACGACATGATTTAGACTAGACTAGAACTTCGTCTTTTCGCTATTTCTTTTCGGCCATTTAGATTTTTCCTTTTTCCCTAGAGAGCGAATTTTTTTTACAATTTACAATTTTTCTATTTTTAAAAAATAGCTATTTATTTACAATAAATAGCTGCAAAAGCGAGTACTCAGATGAGTTGTTCTTTTATAAACACTTGTAACATCATGCATATTACTACATCGGAAACAAGGGTATTAAGGGCATTGTCAAAAAAAATATGTCACGATTCGAAAAAGAAATTGTAATTTTCTATGCATGAGAGCTTCTACAGAACATAACTAACATAACAACTTTACCTGACTCATACTGGATGCACTCTTACTTTACCTGACTTATACTGGATGCACTCTTACTTTGCCTGACTCATACTGGATGCACTGTTTCGCTTCCCTATATACCACAACACAAGACTCCATGTCTTATTACTACTTTGCGGCGTTACACTACAGAATACATGAAAAATAAATCGAGCTTCAGTCAAATTACATGGTCACTAATTAAGTTGAAACTATGCATATGCAATAACTTATTTAAGCTTTTTTTAGTTTCGTCTTTTCTATAAAGGCTTCCATATCTTGGCTTTTTGTATGGTACTCATGGTTGCGAGTCTTATAGATTGATTCAAGTTTAAATTCATCACGATACACAAGCTTGGCCTAACAGGGGCGATGATAGAATGTATCAGTAATCTTTCAAATATTTCACTTTAGTATACTTTATTAAATTATATTTAATTTTTTTCTGTTTTCCTTTAAATTGAATGTCGGCCTAATTTTATATACTTTTAGTTGTTCAGAAAAAAACAAATCATATGTTGGCTATCATATAACATCATCTATTTTTTTTGTGACGTCATAATTCTAGCTGATTTGTGCATTTTTTACTGAAATCAGCAAAATTGGCTGTGTAAATGTGTTCACAGGTAACCAAACCTCTTATTTTATTTGTATTAGATAGTACTAACTACTAGTATATAAGTTAATCCCCAAGAATCTTTAATTTGTGCTTACGTCAGTATTTTTTAATTAAAAATTTAAAAATTACTACTTTGCGACTTCATACCATTTTGTGACGTGTAACAATTTTTTTATTTTTGTAAAATGGTAATCAACCAAATTTCTACCATATCTGAAAATTTGGAGAAGATTGCATTTTCTAAACAAAAGTTATGTTCATTTACTTTTTTTAACTTTTTTTTAACTAAAAAGTGGTAAAAATAACAACCCCCTAGGACAAAACGCTATAACTTTGGGTTTAGTATTTTGGATCGAAAATTTCAGGAAATGTGTATGAATATTAAAGGTCATAAATTATCAGGGGTATACACTATTTGTTAAAAATTTATCAGAATATTTATGTACCCGCGGGCCCGTTGCACTACTTATATACTTATAAGTTTATTTATGCGATTTTATTCTTACAAGTCTAGCCTTACTTATCTATTGTTCGGGTTACTTGAAAGTAGTCATGTTTGATCAAAGTCAACGTTTTCACAAAGTTTTGAATAAGTTTTTTAATGAAATTTACTAGTTATTTTCTACGACGTGCCTATCTTTGCTATTTACCTATTAGATTAGATTTAGGGAGTTTTCCCTTGGTAAGTCTTATTTTCAATCAACAACCACAATTTTTTTTAAATCAGTCCGAATAAGGATTTTGTTTACAACTGAGTTTACTTTCTAATATCTAATATTTAGTTTTCACTGTTTCTTTAGTCTAGCCAATTATTTGTTTTGTGCTCTTGCCAGATTTCATATCGTAAGAACTTTTGTATTTTGTTTATTATTTTCATACAAATTGCTTATTTAAGTTTTAAAAAAGATTTGAAATATCCTGACCACACAACTTCCCTGGCTTTTCAACTAAAGTGATACATGCGTAAAAAATATTTAATGCCCTTATTTTTAAAGCACGTATAAAGAAAAAGCGTTTTGAAATATGTTAAAAGGTACAGCTATAAGTGAGGTCGATCTTGTGAAACCTATATTAAAAATTAGAATATAGAAAGAGTAGATAGAAGTATGCTTATTGAGCAGATTATAAGAAAAATAATTCCAAACTTTGCATAAAAGCTCAATTGCTTCTTGATTCATTTTGCTTAGCGAGTTTGAAAAGCAAATATTTCAAAAACACAGAAAGAAAGTTGTTCAAATTTTTGCAGGATACTCGGGAAGTGTTAATCTTTCATCTCAATAGCTTAAGTAGGGGTTAGTTTTTGCCCAAAACCACTTGAAGTTTTACCTTTAAGTTTTGTGTTGTATCGATACATTTTTCAATAAACGTTAATATTAAATGACCCTTACGAGAATGCAATTCAAATTTTTCAAATTAAGTGCTAACTATATGCAAAGGCTTGAAATTAAGTGCAAACTACATGTAAAGTGAAATCAAGTGCTAACCACATGTAAAGTGAAATCAAGTGCTAACAACATGTAAAGTGAAATCAAGTGCTCACTACATGTAAAGTGAAATCAATTGCTAACTACATGTAAAGTGAAATTAAGTGCTAACTACATGTAAAGTGAAATTAAGTGCTAACTACATGTAAAGTGAAATCAAGTGCTAACTACATGTAAAGTGAAATTAAGTGCTCACTACATGTAAAGTGAAATCAAGTGCTAACTACATGTAAAGTGAAATCAAGTGCTAACTACATGTAAAGTGAAATTAAGTGCTAACTACATGTAAAGTGAAATCAAGTGCTAACTACATGTAAAGTGAAATTAAGTGCTAACTACATGTAAAGTGAAATCAAGTGCTAACAACATGTAAAGTGAAATTAAGTGCTAACTACATGTAAAGTGAAATTAAGTGCTAACTACATGTAAAGTGAAATCAAGTGCTAACAACATGTAAAGTGAAATTAAGTGCTAACTACATGTAAAGTGAAATTAAGTGCTAACTACATGTAAAGTGAAATCAAGTGCTAACAACATGTAAAGTGAAATTAAGTGCTAACTACATGTAAAGTGAAATTAAGTGCTAACTACATGTAAAGTGAAATCAAGT
>JAYJMI010455505.1:17271-34822 GCA_036873855.1 Sarsia tubulosa
AAGTGCTAACTACATGTAAAGTGAAATTAAGTGCTCACTACATGTAAAGTGAAATCAAGTGCTAACTACATGTAAAGGCGAATACTTTAAATTGGAGTATTTTTGCAATAACACTTGACTCTTTTGCAATAACACTTGACTCTTTTGAATTACGAAATAAAACAATTTCATTTTAATAGTTTCATGGGAAAACTTGAAGAAGTTAATAGACTCTGGTATCGTGATTATTTGACAGTGTTCTTTATGCAAAACTAAACAAATGTTAAATATTGGTTTTTCAAAATAGTTTTGACTTTTTATGTGCCTTTACGGTTGAGCTTAAACCACTTGGAGTTAATGTTTTCTGAATTCACTGAATTCTCATGGAAAAAAACGTATGAAGGAAAAATATGTTTGCGCTTATAAAGCTATTTGAACGTCATACATTGGTAAATATTCGGGAAATCTTTTGAACTTTGACTTTTGAAACATTAAGTCTGAAGAACTTCAGTTGATGGTTAAAAAATAAATGTAATATTTACAGAAGGATTTAATTCATTAAGTTAGCTGTTAATTCAATTTACCGTCTTTTTAAGCAAAATGGTACCGATTATTATTAACTATAGGACAATAACCTTTCTGCTCAAGAAAATACATAAAACAAAAAAGTAATATATAAATAAGAAATAGTTAAAAAGTATAAAACACAAGACTTGCTTATAATTCAGTCTCTTGACGTCATCTTGATCTGAGAAAACCAGCTCGGCTGTTCCTTTTAGTTAAGATTTATAAGTTAGAACATAGTCACAAGAAAATACATAGTCTAGAAGCTTCAGACTTTCTTTCAGGGACATATATATACGAGTTGAGAACAGAGGAAGGTTGTTTGACTCGCTTGAAAATCCCCCTCTTTACGAAAGAGAACAAATAAGGGAAAAACTGTTCAATAATATCAAAGCTTTCAGGCGAGAAACATGCAAAGAAGACAGGAAGTGCGTCCCTTTTTCAAAACTTTCAAATTGGCACCATTTCGCACGATTTCGCACGTTCAGGCTAAGCAAGGCTATATTAACGAAAGGTTGATCTACATTATATAATTTGACTTTCCACAGACTTTGCTAGCCATTTTTTTCTAATGACTTTTCACAACCAAGCTTTTTCGTCGTTTGCTGTTGAAATCTACCAAACAATTCATCAAGATAAGCTATGATATTTAGAACATTTTTTTTCAATTTTGAATTTAAAACATAAATATGTAGTTATAGTTTTAACTTTTTTATGATCTCACCTTTGTTGTTGATGTTTTATACTAAACTCCACGTGGTATCTAATTTTTCGAATGAGCTATCTGAAAAGCTGCGCTTTTCGCATCCCGTAGTTGTATATCCCTGATACTCCGTATTCCTGTATACACCTTAAGGCAGTCTAGCTTCTTTTTAAAGCCTTGTTTTGAAGTGCTAACTATTTTTAATGACTTTTCTTGGTCTCTTAGCGGTATTAAAAAATTGAAAAGATTTTTTAGTTAAACAAAGGCATTTTATTACGAGAGTGCATAGCAAGGTGCATTTCAACATAGAAATGCTTTTAATGAGTTTTCTATAGACCTTTTCATTAATATCGGCGAAGGAGAAAAAACTGTTTGTAAACGAGGCGAAGCTTGTAGAATTACCTTTTTGAGTAATAAAATTTAATTAAGAAAAAATGAAAAGCAATTAAGTTTATTACCCATATGGGTATTTATACAAGCCTTGCCTCGCATTCAAACGGATATATTTTTCATCGCAGATATTAATGAAAAGGTCTATTCAAAATACAAAGTAGCTATATTTAAAGCTTCCAGACTATCTACTCTTATGACTATGGTTACAACAACCGTTTTGTTGGTTTTTTTCCAGACAATGTATTATTTTCGCCATTCTGTTAGTAGTTCCATGATTTAACTTAGTATAATAATATTTTCTTTAGCGCATGTCTGGAGTAAAGCCTCGCTATTCTTAGCATTTAGCCGAAAATTGGGCTCAAATTATATATTGCTGTCACGTTTTTGTTGAATTCATAAAAACTATCTAGTTCAAAAATAGTTAAAATTAAAGTTTTTCATTTACTTTTAGTAAAGAATGAAGAGCAATTCGTTTTGTTATGAGTCTAATCGTTCTTATATTTAGTCAGATTTCACCTATATCACTAGTTCCTAAAACTATTTATTGTCTAGTGTTAAGCCTCAGTTATTCTTAAAATTTCCGATAAGAGCATGAGCCTCGGTTTGTTCTTATGATGTTGTTAATTCTTAGCAAATTATGACGTTTGTGCAACCTCGATCCAGGAGCTTCTTCCTCTTTTACGTCTAATGTCTGTTCGTGAACGAATACGCTTTGGGAATAAGAATGGAGGCTCGTGTTCATATAAAGTTGTTCTTACTCAGTAAAAAGAATGTATTGAGATAATCAGGTAGTAAAAAAATGGTTTTAACCTTTTTAGAAGAAATAAGTATTTTCTTCAGTTATAACTACTCTAAAGCGATCACATTGCTGGCAAAGTTTCAAGTATATAGTGATATTTACATATCGGTTAAACAAAGCGGAAATTCTTTTTTTTAGATGTACCGAAAATTGTATAACAAAATTATAAAAACAAAAATTGGTAAAAGTTTTATGTTTGTACCAAGTGAAAACCTTATAAAGGAAAAAAAAAGGTAAAAATTCAAACGACTATTTTTCATCAACTGCCTTTTTTGCTTGCTTTATCTAGCTCAGTAGGTATTCCAGACCCGTCATTTTTTCCCAGGCATCAGAGAGACTATGCTAATAAAATGTCATCAAAGTGATAAAAAAATGTCATCAAAGTGTTAATGTCATCAAAGTGTTGATGTCATCAAAGTGTTGAGGGAATTACATCCGTTTTAGAGATTAAGAGTAAAATAATAAATTTGGTGCACATCAAGTTGGTAAATATTACCTCCTTCCTTATAATCTTGAAAACACAGAATGGATCAAGCGTTTGTTTAATAAAGTTATTGATAAAAACTACATCACTAACTTTTGACTATAATTATAATGTGATGACAAGTAATGGTGTATGTTATCAATTTTTTTTTGGAAAACTATATTTTTCATTATAAACAGAGTAGCGAAAAATACTAAAAAGAGAATTTATTTTTATTTATTTTTGTTTCTACTTTTTTTATTTCTTTGGAAATTTTTTTTTTTTAATATGTTTCTTCCTTGCTTCTTTTCCTAAAACTTAAAAAAAAATATTGGGGTCGGGTAAGTCGGCCGTTAAAAATCACAAGCCTATTTAATGATATTACTACAGTTAGTGTTAATTAATTAGTTTATTTTTAACTAACATTTATAGTAATTAATACATATTTGTAATAAAGTGTGTCCAAAAACAGCGAACCCAAATTTTAAAGTTTTTTAACTTTTAATTGAAACAACTTTTTCCGAAAAAGATTTTAACATTAGAAGGAAAATTGTATTGGCTTTCCAAAAATATATAATTTGTTGTTGTTTTGTCTCTAGGTTTTAAGTTATGAGGCATTTTGTCGCCTAATATGGTCGTTAAATTTTAAAAGTCTATTAAGTGGTTGATTATATGAGAAAATTTCATCCCGGGATGGGCTCTCCAGTTAGAGCTTTTTTACATTAAATTAACTTTTTTAAGTAAGTAATTTTTAAGTAACATCTACGATAAAACGTTGTTAACCCGAGCCAGAACGTCTCATATAATCGACCCCAAAAATCGTTTTAGTTAATTTTAAAAGCTTTGTTTCAACGCATGCTTTCTGTATTATAATTAATTGCTTAAAAAAATACTTTTTTCTCAAAAACAATTTGTAGCTTTTTTTAATGACTTTTTTGTTTAATATTTTTAAATTTGATAGTTTCTTTTGTAATTATTTTGTTAAAAGTTTTAATTGACTTGAAAAGGCGACAAAGTCCCTTATAACTTAAAAACTACCTTAAGCGGGATTAATTTTCGCGAGCATTTAATTTCGCGAGTCGAAAAAAGTTACATTTCGCGAGCATTAATTTTCGCGAATGGACTCAATTTCTACTTAATTGGCCTAAACTGCAGGAAAAGTGCGAAAAAGCGTATTTTGCGAGCATTAACTTCGCGAATTCGCTCAAAACTCGTGAAATTCGCAAAAAAAAAAATATATAATATATATAAATATAAATATATGTTGGTAAACAGTTATTATAATTATAATTAATCTTGGAAATGACGCCTAGAGTGTCGAAATTAACGTCTCATTTATTCTGAATCTTTTTGTCTACACATATTGAAAAATAATGCTCGCGAAAACTAATCCCCTTAAGGTAGTTAACCAAATAGAACAATGGTCCAAAATGGTTGCTTCAAATAGAAGATATAAGACTTTAAAATTTTGCTTTTTTTTGGGACACAATGTATAATGTTAACACTATTTTGTCGCAGTGTCTTACATTCAGGATATTTATTTATTTATTTATTTTATTTATTACGTAAAACATAACATTCATTATGATTCATCCTTCCCACTTTACTTTTAACTTTGAAGATGTCGTTATATTAATCATATGTCAAACAGTTGAATTGATGTCGTTATATTAATGATATGTCAAACAGTTGATTTGTAAAATGATCATCTTTTTCATAAACTCTTAAAACACTTAAATGCTCTTGAAAATGTCAGAGTTTATTTGCGTAGTATTAGTTGTTATGTGCCTCCTATAAAACAAAATCTATGCAAAACAAAACCACCTTAATTTAGGCACTGCCTTTATTACTTTACTTTTAATGTATAATCACGGTCGTTTCACCACAAGCGTTTAATAACGATTTAAACATTGAAAAAAATGAAAGACGCAAGGAATCTATTGAAAAAGTCGTAACAAAGTGCAACAGGAGCCTAGTGCCTAGTCTTCAACTGGGAATTTTCGTTTTTCCAACTAAAGGAGAAAAACCTTAGAAATTAGCTATTAAAGTTCAGTCTGAAAATGACTTATTTGTCTAAAACGTTTTGTATTATAGGCTAAGGAGTAAACCTTTTCAAATCTTTTATAAATAAGAAGGGTTTATGTAAATATTCTTATGATTAAGAAGAGTGAATGCAAATATTCTATAAAATAATATCCCACTCGACTGATAAACTAAAGCTTTTGTTAACTTGAGTTATCAAGTTAAAAAGTCCCTTAAGAACAAAACAGAGCGCACAAGTCTAGCAATTGTGGTCGGATGTAGTTCTAGATAGTATGTTTTTATTTATACATAGGCCTGTAGCTATCTGAGGGAACACTTAGCGTTTTGATATCTTTTATAATAGTTTAATTTAATCGATAGGAGCATTTAGTCTAATCCCGTCTAAGGTAAATTAACTCTAATTTTTTTATTTGTTGTATTGAAAGAAACTTTAAGGACTTTATGGCTTATGAAATTCCTATTTTATAGGTTATAGATTCTTAATTCAAAGTGTAACTTAGAGTTTACGGTTCTCGTAACGTTTGAACGAGTATCAGTTTATCCTGTAGATATTGTCATAGTTTTTCTAAAATTTGATCTTTCATCAAGCAAGTAAAATAAATATGGAAAAAAAGAATATGAACGAATTTATAATAATATTAGCGATTTAAGTTTTTCTATATAATATTTTATATTACATGCATATAAAATACAATAAATAATATTTATGTCCTATTTAGTTATAAATTAATTTAAAAATATCTAACTTTTAAGTTTTTGCGTCTGAAATAAATTAAAGTTTATATATAGTGTCGTCATATTATGTTATCTGGAATTAAAAATCATTTTTTTAAAGCATTTCCCGATGCAATAATGTTTTAATTTATGTTCGCAGATAATTCTTTCGAATTCGTTGTGTTTCCCTTCGCAAAGAATTGTATCCAATAAACAATCACCTACGCACATGTTCTTCGTTATTGTTTCTGCTTCTATCGGTAAATATTTGGATAAATCTCTCGCTGTTCTTTTACTTTTGATACACTTCCAACATTCTCTTTTTTGGTCTTGGCATTTTGGAAAATCATTTCTGAAATTGCCATTAAATAGCGCTCTATTTGAGCATCGATCAAAATTTTCTTCGCATCTCGCAATGCATTGCATTTTGTTTACGTCATTCTTCCCTTCGCAAATGTTGAACAATGTCATCATGATCGTAAAATATAATAAAACAATTTCCATCCTGCAATCGTACTTCCCAGTTAATATATTTCTTTAGTTTGTAATTGTGACAATTTCTGAAAGTTATTTTAACTCCGATCTTTCAATTACTTAATTTCTAATTAAATTTTTTCAAATATTTTGCGCTTATTTATCCTAACAGAATATTGACATAAAGATTACGAATATTATACAACACTCAGAATCGATTAAATTATTTATGAAATTAAGAATTCCTGTTTAGTAATAACAAACAAAGAGGAAAATAAGTGAAATGACAAGTACTTATTTTCAACTTGATAATTTGTAAACATTTTATGAACAAGAAGATCACAAGAATTGACATTTGCTGATATATTTCCGATTGTTCATGAGTAACAGAGGCTTTATTAAAGTACTGTTTGCATTTGCTGTTTGCATTAACATACGAAGCGTGCTTGCCTATGTTAACATTTTTATAAGATGGTAAAAAGAGTGATGATATTTCACATCTAGTGGATAGCTACACAAAATAAAGTCACTTGACGACAATATCTTTCAAGGTGTCGAAACTTAACATAGTTCTTGTAATTGAAAGAGTAATATGATTAAAAGTAACTTATAAAGAAAATAATTTTTTTATTACGATATTAATAGTTTTTATCGACATTTTTTTGTTGTGTCGTCATCACCGCGTCGTCTATAAATGTTTCATATGCCGCTTTTGTTTCGGACATTTTAGATCAAAATGTTACCGCATGATGTCGCTTTTATTACGGAGAAAAGAAGAGACTTGGCATAGATTTTATACTTCTTTCTGACTCATGTTTCCCACTATATTTGATTGATATCAATTTATGAAGCTGTAATATATAAAATAGGAAAGTAAGAAAAAACAAGCCTTTTTAAAAAGGTTTTGTACGTATAGCTGATCAAAAATAAGAACAGTAAAACAATTGCTGAAATATTTTGAGAAATACTTCTACCTAGATTTGTTTTGTTGTTTTTGTTTTGGATACTTGCATAAGTACATTAAAATAGATGTAAAATAGATCCTTCTGCAATAGTAACGAAAGTCTGCAATACATATCATGTGTTCTAACAAGATTTCATTTCAAAGTTTAAGAGTATTGCCTCATTTCAATTGATGAAGAAACTATTAATCATCTAAATCTACCTACGTATTTAGTAAATATATTGTATTATTATAAATAACAATATAAACAAACAAATTAAGTTTGTTACTGATTGTTTTTAACCTTTTATGCAAAAGTAATCAAATAAACAAATAAAGTAGCAATACACACTCAAAACTGACTCTATCGTATATTGTTTGCTTAACAAGGGACAAGTGAGTGTTTGCAAATATTTAACTTAAGTTTAAGCTTTCCAGAAATTAGATGGTTTTCTCTCATAAGAAAAACCATTGGAATTCACGCCATGATTTGGATTAAAACAGCAAATACATTAAAACAAATTAAGGAAATACGAATTAAGTATGCACGTATAGTTATGTTGATAACACAAGTAAGTGAGACAACTATAAAAAATGTATTTATAAAACGTGCCAATTTAAAGTTACATAATATAGTCACATAGTTATTACTACTTTTGTCTCTACTAACTTCTCATTAGATCCAAGAATATTAATAATTAGATACCACAAATTTAGTAGCCTTTATAAACACAGATAAATTTGCAAGTTACACCGAGTGTAGAGCAATGTTATTTTGACCAACAAACAATTTAATTGATAAACTTACTAAAATAGTATGTGTACTTCTTTTTAAAAACGAACATATTAATTTTTAAATTACTCTTGTATAAACATGCATATTTTCCCTTTAGTAAGTAAGTAAGTAAGTTTATTTCGCTACCATTTATAAAATACATTTTAAAATCTAACAAACAAAAATATTAAAATCTAACAAACAAAAATATTAAAAATGCAATAAATCATAAAAACAATATACAGTATATATTATAAAATCATTAAAAAATCAAAAAAAAATTAAAAATCAGAAATTGCAAAAGAGAGAAGTGTGGTAGCAGGGATGACACAAAACAAAGCCTAAAGGCCAGATTTTCATTGTGGTCCCTAGCAAAAGAGAGAAGGGTGGTAGCATTGATTTATTATATGCTTGGCTTTTTCTTAGAACTTTTATTACAACCATATCAGTAGAACCAATCAGTTTAATAAGCAGTGTTATTACGTCCGAGATAGTAATGCTTATAAACAGGGAGTACTATAACGGGAGACGAAACCACGCATGTTTTCACTAGCACACTTAAAGTTCATAGTGGACACACAAACTAAAATTAAAATCGGTCTTTAGTAAGTGCGAACAGCGAATTGTAAACAAAAATTTTTATATATTTTTTACGCGACTTTTTTTCTATTTATTCTAAAAAAACCTTTTTCTTGCTTTTAGTTTGTAGATGAAGTTATTTGATTTTTTAAATATATAAGGAAATAATTTATCCTTCTTTTATCACCCATTCATAGTGTTACCTTTTTCATGCAAACTTTCGTATCTCATGCAAAAATAATGAAACATAACAAGTTGACATTTGTTGATTATTTCTGATTATTTACTGTGCATTTGTTATAGCATAATGTGTACTAGTAGAGACATGTGCAGCAACATGTGCTCTACATAACTTTTATATAGACAAGTAAATATCTATCCTTTGCACAGTGGGCTGTCGATAAGGACTAGCTTTTTAGGTCACCATTTGCATCTATATTCCCTTCATAGTTTAATTTCAAATAAACCTTGTTGGGTTATTTCAAATAAACCTTTTATCCCTCCTTGTTGTAAGTATACTCAGAATAAACAAGAAATATTTGATAATTTAGTTTCACAAACATAAGTTTTTTTATAAGAACAAGGATGACTCATATCATTCTTTTATACATTTAGGGTAGCGGTAGCAAATAATAAATGTTACAGTAGAATTTTTAGAGAGTAAAAGAGTAAATTTTATTTGTACATTCTTTATTTCTACAATGATTGAAAACTTGTTTACAATATTGTAGCCTTGTTTGTTGTTACGTGTTTTTGATATCAGAATCAATCTCTTGAAGATAAACTACATAGTAGTCTCAATTTCTGATACACAGTAGTATCGATTTCTGATCGAATGGTCAATATTCTCAACATGTTGTATCTTGTTGATATTCCATGTTGCATCCTAAAAAATAACATTATTTCAAAGTTACATTGGCAGTTTATTATTATATAAAACAAAAATAAAGTTTTATTCAAGTCTTGTGAACAACTCGCTAGTCTAAATAAACTTGTCTAAATGAACACAAAAAAACACATTTAAAACAGATCACAACAACAACAATGTAACGTTTAAGTTTGTGACGTAGGCATCCTAGTACTTTGACTGGAAATGGAAGCAAAATCTGCAAGACAGCTTAATTTTAAGTTTGAAATGCTTTTATTTAGAATAACTTGAAGCATTCTTCGTTCCTATACCTTATTGTAAATTCCAAATTCCAAAAACCTTTGCGCCTCGATTGTGCAAAATTATGTCTTTTTCTTTTGGTATTATCTGTATCTAACTTCCGTTAAATATGGCGAATTTTTAATGTAGGTTTTTTAAAAACGTCCTCGTGGGTCCTTGGAGATATGAGTTGTTTGAAATAGAAGAGAGGTTGAATTTTATCGTACAGTTATTCATTTTTTCTGGAAACCATTGGAAAATCTAATAATTGAAAAGGTACTTACTCAATTTTTGCTTCGCATCTTTCCCGCCTAAATTCTGTACTTTTTCTTCAGAAATGAACCTCTTTTCGGAGAGCGCTGTTTTTGAAAGTCCTTCAAGTCATCCATCGAATGGCGCTGGTTTCCAATTCGTCTTTATATTATCCCTGATATAATTGAACCAGTATTTAATTCTATTCTTTATGCTCATCCTCAGGAGAGCAGCGTCCATCAAGTTATATTTCACCCAAAAGTTTTGGTAACTTTTCAATTAATTTGCATAACTAAATTTTTGCCTTCCCATTGTATGCAATGAATACATGTTGTTGTCGTGGAATGTAAGTCTCTTTAGACCTTTTATGAAAGGTCATTGGCTATAATGTAAATTTTTTTTTTTTGATTTTTTCCATGGAAAAATATACGAGTTTCAGAGAGAGATTTTTGTATATGTGCTACTTTTTTAAAAACAAATACGAAAATTAGAACCAATGCAGTAATTTTTGGCGTAATGTATTTGTAAACAGTAGCAGAGCCCCAATAACTTTTAGAAGCAAGTTAGTCGCTCAATAAAAATACTATCACTGGCAAGGAAACAACAAATAATTTAATGCCTAATTCCTAGTTAGTCGAACAGCAGCTTATGTTAGACTTATTTCTTATCAATATTAACTACTGCCTACTTTAAAGGAAGAAAGTTTCGCGGTTTCGCGGTTTTTTGCCCTTTTCGCGAAAGTTTATTCCGCGAAATTTTTCAAAATTGGTTATCCGCGAAAGTTAATTTCCGTGAAATTAAGTTTTTTCAATCTTTACACAATTTATTAATTAAAAAACCTTTTTCCTATCAAAATTACTACATTTATTCTTTCTTTTTGTGCTAACTCGCGAAAGTTGTTCCCGCGAAATATCATAAAACCGCGGTCAGGCTGAACCGCGAAACTTTCTTCCCGAGAAACTTTCTTCCTTTAAAGTAAGTAAAATAAATTCTACTCAAATTAGTTTTCTGTCATGTTCTTTTTAGAGTAGCATAACAAAACATATCATGGAGTAGCGTACACAGTTTATAGTTGTATAATGCCTAATAAAAGTTTTAACATTCCGTCCTAACGCTATGACCATTGTAATTTGTGTTTCATTCCCAGAAAGTTTTATAATCGTACAATACAATATCAGGGAACAGAAGAGTTGAGAAAATGCTGAAAGTAATGTATACGTTTTAAAGATATAAGAAGAGTGAATGTTCAAACACATTTTTCTGTTTCTTAATTGGAAAATCCTTCCATGTAAATATTGAATTTATTTATTATATAACTTAAGTTTCATAGTTTATTCACACCATTGTTTGATGACTTTCCATTATTTGAAGTATAAGAGCTGAAACAAAACAACTTAGCATTGCAATTTTTAAACATACATATTGCAACAAAGTTCTATATATAACTGACTTAGAGCAAGATTCTAGCATAAAACGTATTACAATGTTTATGGTACAACATTTTGTTCCAATGGCCAGATAAAAATACTACACACAACAATATAAAAGTAATATTTGTTTTTTAAATTGTTTCCCTACTTCAGTTTGCAATAGTAAAACATTTAAACATAAAAATATTGAAAACCAAAAGTTTGACTCGGTGTTAAATCAAGCATGAAAACAAGATGAAGCAATTGTGAAAAGTCACAAGCGTAATATTTAAAGCTAAGGAATACGATAGTTTATAAACTGATGTATTGTCTATTAACTATGGCAATACTGAGAAAAGCTGAGAAACAAAGTTTTATCCAATAACTCGGTAACTACTAAAGCCATGGCAATTAAACTAATAAAATGTTTAATTCCTTTAAGTACAATAATAAGTAAGAATTTAGATATTCGTCGATTATTTTTGTATTTAAAGTCTAGAAACAAGTAAAGGTAAGTCTTCAGTGTCATCGTCATGAATATAATAAGAAGTTTGATTGACAGGACAACTGTCTTTTGACAGAACGCGCATGTCGATTTTAATGAACTGTGATAACGTGTCTTCTATCAAAATTTCACGTCATAGACATTAGCCTACGAATATAGAACTCGCTAAAGCTCGGTCTATGCACATTCACAGGAAGAGCCGTCATACCGCGTCAACAAAATTATGTAAATAAAAATAGTTAATTAGTAAACAATTGAATAAACAATTGAATTACGCATATTAACATAATAAATATTTGACTTAGATTTTAACTATCCAGGAACTAGTTTATTTTCTTTTACAAGTGCTTGATAAGAACACTTATTTATCAATCACAAACACTTATAAATAATTATTTAATATAATCAATAAATTTACTGTTTATAGTTGAACAAACCCAAGATCATCAATAAGAGTACCAGGTTTTGATCAAAGTCAAGTTTTTAGTTTTTGTATGATGCTGCTTTACTAGTTTTATCATCATTTGCATATTTGGAGTTCGTTTAAAGCCCTTCAATAGTCTACTACTTCTATAGTGTTGTTGTTTGTTTTATAGTGTTGTAGATCTTTTATGCAATTATCATTACTTTGATTTCTCAAAAAAAGTTAAAAAAAAATTGTATCAATTTTAACAATGTTCTCAACATTATTTATAATCGTTTTTGGATTGTCTTTGTCTTTTAGTTGTTCTCTTTGATAACAAATCAACCAATTTTTTTCTGAAAAACATATAAAGCTTGGTTAGATAGACCAGTTTCTTTGCCGAACACGATTAGTATTTTTAAGTATCAAACAACAGAACATGGAATATTATGGCAATAAGTTCTTTCTGAAAAATCAAGTGCTGTTAAATGTATTAATTTTACGAAACCTTGTTTGCCTTCCTTATCCTTTATAATTGGGGCCGCTATGAAAAACTATTTTCTAAGATAAAATCTAAGCTATGGTGACAGGGATTTGATACCTCTTCAAGAAGTTCATTTGTTATCATCAAATCATTGAATAGATAGATAGTCAAAGAATAAAGTTAGTAAAGTCACATCATTTGATTCAGCTGATTAAAATAAATCTAAACCTTATATTTAAACTAAACTAAACTAAATAAATCTAAACCCGATATTTACTTGTCCCGATTCAAAATGCAAATATCTCAAAAATATTAATAATCATATAATAATCATAGACATTAACTTACGAATATAGACCACGCACACTCCCAGGAAAAGCCTTCAGACCGCGTCAATAAAATTGTAAAAATAAGACTGGGAACTAGTATCATTTTCCGAGAATTTTTGTTTTGATAAGAAGAAAAGCCGTAAAAATCTAGTACGCATGTCAGAAATTGTCAGAAGTCTATGCAATTCGCTAGAACAAATTGTCTTGCGAATGTGCATAGATCCTAGAAAAACACTTTTTTCGTAAAGGGTCTATATCGTAGGCTGGGGCAATTTTTTTTTTTTTTTGAAGGGCGCTATTGATTTGGTAATCTTTTTATGCTTATTAAACACTTAAATTTATCCGCACCTGAGTATGAAAACGTTGGTTATCATAGGTTTATAATAATACATCTATTTACCGTAAGGATAAACTTTGAACTTTTTTATTATTAATTTATATAAAAAATTAATTACAATACTCGGATTCCTCGGAAACTTTGTAAAGAAGCTTATTTTATTTAACATTGTATTTAGAGGCTAAAAAGAGCATGGACACTATTTAGTGGGGTAAAAACATTTTTACACTCTATTCTAGGCAAAACTCCAAATTAGTAGCTTTTGTTCTGATTGTTAATAAGTGATGATATTTTTTGAGTAGACTTATTATTTGACGAAGATTTTAAATATAGTATTCATATTTCTTTTTGCTTACCGTAACTTTTTTCAATTCTTTTGTTCACAAAATCTTTTGTTCTTTTAACCCTTTTAAATCTTTTGTTCACAATTTGGTTATTTTCCGTTGGTTTTGATGTTCCATAGTAGAACTCTTAATAATCGCATAAATAGTCTACAAAAAAGAGCTTTAAGAATAGTATATAGAGGCAAAAAATCTTCTTTTGAAGAACTTTTGGTTATAGACAATTCCTATATGTAGACTTAATAGGGCTTATGTTGCTGAGGTAGGTTTTATCGACTGACAGTTTATTTTATCTTTCCAAATATATTCTATATAGAGAGATATGCAGAAACCCACGACCTTCCTATCGATACTGGCTTGCTCTCCCGACTGAGCTATTCGTCCGATATGAACTTCAGTTACTTCTGCCACACTAAGCGAATACCGCACGATTACCACAATCGGTGTTCGAACCCCTCTAAGTTTTTTGCACAAAGGGGAAGGGGAGCAAGTGATATATCACACATTCCGTATTATATAACTTCTTAGTCTCAGGCTTTAATTAGTCATCATAAATTATTTGATGTACTAAACTAGAAATTTTATATTGAATAAATTTATTAATTTTATTTTAAATATTTTCCTTTTTCCGAATAAAGTATTATTGTTATTATTATTAAATAGGTATATTACATAAGCTCCATAAATAATTATGGTAGCAACAATTGTTTGCAGAAAAAAACTACTAAGCACATACGAATTGTCAAATCTCTTTGTAACTAGGTGTTTAGTAAACCATATTATTAGGGAGTATTGCAATCAGATTATTTTAATATGGAATAGCAGCAGTGTTTTCAAAAGCAGTAGTTTCATCATTATAATAAATTTCCTTGCCACGGCTAACTCATTCCATCCAAGAGTTGAATATTTGAAGAGATGCAAGGCACTAAAGATAACTCTCCAATAATGACGTTCCCATATAGTAACTATCTACTTTTACTGTATCTCCGTTTGCCTTCCCTGTACAACTTTGACAACTAAAGTTCTTGCGTAAGTTTTATTGACCTTATTTACCGTATTTAAAACAAATGATGGTAGGTAATGGTGAATACATACAAGTAGCAGGGAAAATGAAAAAAAGAAAAATGCCTTATTTATGGACCATTCCCCAGTATGTTTTTACATCGTGTTCCATTTTGAATAAACTTGAAAAACAAGAAAATCAAAACCGATGGAAAGTTAGACTCACTCAAATATTACTAAACTGCACAATGTACAATTTTAAGTGAAATAATTTTCGTGCATCAATAAACAACAAAATGACATGTTTTCTTGCAGGCCTAAGGTGTAAAATGTCGTTTTATTTTATGAGAATAATGTTAATCATTTAAGCCTTTCCATATCTTGTATTATTAAAAGAAACAGCAAGAATAAATATTATATGATTATTAGTGATTGTTTTTAAGTTTTTATTATTCTGTTTGGAGTTTTAATGACGTTTGTTTCGAGTGAATCACAATCTTCTATTCGTTTGCGGTATTTTATATAACAATCACACGATACATATAATCCGGAAAAAAGGAACAAAAAAATGATCTTTAAATCCATACAACTGGAGAAAGACATCTTTATGAAATAAAAAAAGTTCATAATTTTAAAAGCTCTTTAATACAAGAGCAAGTTGTAAAACAATTTAGGACCCCTTTAATGGTGTTTAAAATTTGCAGAGATTGGATTGGACAAGAATCAAGGCTCGTGTATCAAGATGGATCTAGACGGGTCAGGGTTACGTTACTTAGTTGTAATTAGTTTCATTTTTAACTTAAAAACGAATGCTACACAGTCATTTAACTCACTCTAATTAATTAATTAATCGTTAATTATCTGTAGTATTTGTTTCAAAGAATAATTAACTGTCTCATAAAACTTAACTGAAGCAATAAGATTATACCAAACGTAAGAAGAAGAACGATAATATTTATTTATTTAATTTAAAACCCTCTTATTCCATGCTAATACTAAATTCTATGATCTATTGGCAAGATATTTTCAAATCATTATTTGGCAACTTCGCCACTATTAACGGTTTCAGAGTTGAAAGGGCTCATAATTTATGGTTAAGCATTGCGGTTATTGACCATACATATTGCAGTATTAATAACAATATTAAAATATTCACTGAGTATACAGAAGTTTACACGGAACATTTATAAACGATCAAATATAGTTTTATTCAATGGTGCAAACACATAAAACGCAAGGTGCAAAGGTTCAAAGGTATCAGGTGGATTTCTAAGAAAACAGTACGGAAAAAGTGTAGAAGCTGTGAAATGTGTTGTAACAACTATGGAGCTTTAAAGATTGAGTAACAAAATCATAGTAAGGGAAGATAACAATAATAACTATAATAGTGAACTTTTAGTCTAAAATGAAAAATAAAGACTTTTTAAGTGTTTAAAGTATTTAAGAATCAAGTCATTGGCCTTTATCATCAAGAATTCAATTTTATATTTGTTCTGTATCTATAGGAAGCAAAAAGAAATGAAAAAATATATATTAAACTTTTAACAATCTTGTATGAAAATAAAAGGTTTAGGAATATTGTTCTTTTACCATTCACGAATTCACGTAACGTTTTCTATAGAACGATTACTTCAACAGGACCTTCTGCTGTTTGACAGATGATTTTGATGTTTAATATAAAGAAACAATTGAATTACGTTAATATTGTCAATATTAACAAATTGTCAATGATAACAAACTAATCCAGGAATTAGCTTGTTTTCTTTTAGAAGTACGAGATAAGAACACTTAGCTGAACTCACGTCATTCTTTTCATAATGGTTGTATCGTATTATATCGAAACACGAAAAAAAAAATAAAACTCGTTAATTCTTGGATAAAACTCGTTAATTCTTCAATTAAATCTCTCCCATACACTTCAGTTGTCCTACTCTTTGTTTGCTCTTTTATTCTTTAATTCTAAAATTATTAACTTTTAAGTAAATATTATTGCGATTTATGAACCTAAAACAGTGGTTTATTACCATCAGGAATAGCTATATAAAAAACTTGGGAAAAAATTTAAAGATTATGATACACTCCAAACAAATTTAATGGAAGGTCTTTGTTTAATGTTAAAATGATAAAAAGTGACTGCACGTCATAAACTATATTCATTTTTTTTATAAAATATAATTGGAATCTAAAGAACTTAAGGTCGATTAAGGTATAGAATATATTTGGTTTAAAGTCAAATCATATATGGTTCCTTTATATGTTGCAACATTTAATGTCATAAAAGATTGGTTTAAAGTCAAATCATATATGGTTCCTTTATATGTTGCAACATTTAATGTCATAAAAGATTTGGTTTAAAGTCAAATCATATATGGTTCTTTTATATGTTGCAACATTTAATGTCATAAAAGATTTGGTTTAAAGACAAATCATATATGGTTCTTTTATATGTTGCAACATTTAATGTCATAAAAGACATGTTACGTATCATAATACATAATATATATTTTATAATATATGGGAGTAATATTGCAAATAGGGATGAAAATCAGAGAATTAGCAGAAAAACATGATTGTGAACATGACAGAACTTTCATTGTAAACATTAAAGCTCTCCGCTGTTGTTTTATATAAAAAATACAAAGGATTAGATCTAAGTTTCTTTCAAAGACTATCGATATTATATTTTATAAAAAATAAATACGTAAAAAAATTGAAAACTTACGATCCAAGCAAGAACTGAAGAAATATCACAGTCACGAAGACCTTGCTTATTCTGCTTTTGTTTAAAATACACTATACAATTTTATGTGTAGTTTATGCATCCAACGATATAAAACATCTAGATGGATTGATAACAAAGCATTTTTTCACTAAACCAACCTTGTTATTGATTACCTCTCAGTGAGTTTCAAA